>JAGYYJ010003228.1:0-148055 GCA_019671005.1 Hibiscus mutabilis
TCTTTATGCGCATAGATATTGACCAGAGAAATTATACATCAATAAACACAAAATTCAAACACCAATCTGAAAAAAAAGCAAAAACAGCAGTCAAAGATGGGAACATTACAACCTGGTCAAAATAAAACGTACCAGATAACAAAATCTACAGATATAAATAAATAAAAGCAGTCGAATACCTCCCCAGTTTGAGCAAAACAGCTCAAGAGATAATTCTCATCCATATAATACTGCAAATCTCCGATCCACAAAGTCCGAACCTCATCCGCGCTAGCCGGTTGACCCGCCGCAGGCTGTTGTTGGGATGGCACCCCAGCCGAACCTTGCTGACGCGGCCACATCGGAGGAGGATGACTCTGAGGCGGCATCATGTAAGGCTGCTGCGACTGAGGCGACGGAGCTGGAGGGGGTTGCTGGGCCGGTGGATGAGCCATTGGGGGTGGGACCATACCCGATGCTGGTTGCTGCATCATCTTCAATTTGGGGATTTCCGTATTGAGAGAGATTCAGAGGGAAACAAAACCCTAACCCTAGAAAAGGTAAGGTTTGGGAGATGTGCCAGAGAGGAAAAGGAAGAGCTTTTAAAAACAATGGGGTATGGGAAAAAGGTTATGTTTGTTTCTTAGCTCTTTTAAACGATAACAGGCAAGGGATATTTTGATAATTTTGTCAGGAGTTGATCTAGTTAGTTAGTTAGGTTTCAATTTTTTAGATGAATGTGTGCTTTGTATTCCAACCAAAACCTAATTACGAAAGTTCAAAAAAGCCCCTATGTATCCAGTCTCCAATCTATACAAAGGGGCTGTATAAGTGTAATTGTGCATCCTGTATTCTATCAAACAATTTACGCCTAATATTATCCTTCACCTGCTGTACAATATTAAGAGTCCCTCTAAAATGTTTATACTTCCGCTCCTTCCATAACATATAGATGAAGCTATTCCAAGCCAGTTTAAAAATATAAGCATGTCAGAGTTTTTCTTTCATATGGGAGTAAGCCCACTCCAATTCAACTTCCCACGATAACACAGCACGATACCTGTTTTGAAAAAGAGCATTGAAACAACAAATGCTCGCCACTTTCTCCCTCTGCATCACACAGCAAGCATTTCCCATCATTTTTCACCCCAAATCGAGCAAGCCTACTCTTACTAGGCAGCCTATCCAGAATGGTCATCCAAGCATCATTAGAATGCCGACGGATATGCCTAGCATACCACACCAAATTCTCTCAAGGAACCTGGTCCTTCCTTACCCTAATTTCCTCCCATATCAATTTGACCGAGTCTAGATCATGATCCAAAAGCCCCTGTAATGCCACAGCAGATCCTCTAAAGCGAAGCAAGCTCCTCCAAGTCCAACTACATGTTTGCGGACAATCAAGTTCCAAAAATTTCTTTCCTTAATGACATAGGAGTGTAGCCAAAAAGGTCAAACTATGATTTTTGATCCCTCTACTATGTTTAAAATCAAGATTTAATTTTTATACTTTAATTTAATGTAATTTTGATCTAGTAGTTAGCTCTTGATTCTTTCCGAGCAACATAACCTTTTCGATAAGACTAAAACACGGTCGGGTATGCGAGTTGAACATTCGAAACATATATAAGAACACAAAAGGATGACTGATCCGCCAGCATTTTTAACCAAATGTGGCATACATTCTTTTGTCATTTTGATGGTGTTCATGTGTATTGCATATCGAGTGTCGAAAATCAGTATCTATATGTAGGTTCTATTTAAGTTGATCGGTTTGATTATAAATTTCCTTAATCCAACATCAACCGACGTAACCGATTACAGAACCGATTTAACCGAAAACTATGCAACTGAAAATGTATGCAGGGCATTCAATTATTTTTCTCATGACAGTCAAATTGATTATAAAGCAACACAATCACATTGTACTGCTAGAAGCGTTCTTTAAGTTTTAATGGATTCTAACAGTGTCTTTAGGCTCGATTTCTATCGGCATTCCATTTCTGAAGACTGGGAACGGCATTCTTGAGATGGGATTGTCTGAGTAACAAAGCTTCCATCTAAACCGAGTCACAAGGTAGTGAATTGTAACCAACGTTTCGATTCTCGCAAACTCGTTTCCGGGACAAATCCGTGCTCCTCCTCCGAATGCCACGAAGCAATACGGTGGGATCGGTGCTTGTTTCTCGAAACGCGACGGATCAAATTTCGCCGGCTCCGGGAAAATTCGCTCATCCATGTGTGTCATGTTTGTAGCCCAAATCACATAAAATTTTCAGAGATTGCATATAGGATAAGAGATATACAACTTAGTCAAAAGATAAATCAAACTCTATCATTAGTCCTT
The DNA here is from genome assembly GCA_019671005.1 of Hibiscus mutabilis. Taxonomy (NCBI): domain Eukaryota; kingdom Viridiplantae; phylum Streptophyta; class Magnoliopsida; order Malvales; family Malvaceae; genus Hibiscus; species Hibiscus mutabilis. The sequence continues at coordinate 2,327 of JAGYYJ010003228.1, forward strand.
GTATTATGTATAGGTTGAAGATTGGCTAAATTATAATACGTCGAGATGAGCTAAATACTCAACTTACGCATAATACAAGGAATAATAGCAGACTTTGACCTTAAAGATATAGTTAATACTTGCCATCCTTTTGGGATAGTGTATCCTTCATATTCAAACTTTTTGAGGACTTTCCTGAAAGAACCTAACAATGGAGGGTTCATCCTTAAAGTCTCCATTGCTACACTCCATGTGTATTTCATCTTAGCAAGGTCATCCCAGGTTAATAGCTCCTCCAAAGTCTTGGTCTTGGCTATCTCTTCATGTTCTATAATTTCAAATCTTAATTAGTAGACTGCTAAGTTTATTTCGGTGATCAATACGTTCCCGAAACCGAATCGTTCGCTTACCTTGCACGACATTCGCATACACAGATTTATCCGTCCCCAGAAGCTTGACCAGGAAGGTAATGAGGACGGAGGATGTGTCGTGCCCCGCTATCATTACACCTATTACGTTGTCTATGATTTCTTCATCGGACATACGAATCGAAGGGTCGTTCTTTCCAATACTGATTAAACAAGTGATGAAATCCTTGTTAGGATTGGCGATCCCTTGCTCCAATGCGGTCCTCCTTTTAATTATAAGATCCTTGATCAATGTTCTAAGCTTTGCACTAGCTTTCAGGCTGTGCTTGTACCGTGTGAAGGGAAGATTTATCGGTAGCCACGATAGGGCGATCATCATATGCCGAATCAGCTCCACGAGATTGTTTCTTCTTTCCCCTTGTTCTATGCCAAACAGGAGAGAACTCATAACGTTGAAAGTGAGAGTCTTCATCAATGGCATTACCTGTATAGATAAGGGAGGAACAAAGCTAAAATTTGTGAAGGATTAATTGTACCAAAAGTCCCAAATTATTGCCTAAATTCTAAATTGGTCCTTGAACTTCAGAATTTTAAAATTGGAAGTTGGAACTTACCATGACTTTTTGAGCCCCATGCCAATACATCTCTAAATAATCTCTAACCTCTTCATTCATCTTCCCAACATATTGCTTCAACATTTCAGGCTTCAGAAAGGAAACAATGGCTCCCCTCACACGCTTGTGATTGTCACCGGTCAACTCCATAAAATTTCTCTCCCCACAGATCTTTCTAAATGGTGCTGGTTGCTGGTTTCCGAGCACATTGGCATCACAGGTGAAGATGAATTTGTTAGCACTATGCCCATGTATGAACGCCGTTGGGTACCAAGGAGGCTGAGTTTAGAAACCGGACCATATTTTCTCGATCTTTCTTGAAGCCATTGTTCGGCATTGTTGGTTCGCATCGCATGTAGAAAGCCAAAGCTTTGGCCTATGAGGGGAAACCCCAAGGAGCCCGGTGGAAGGTTTTTGGAGCATTTTCTCGTTAGGGCAAGGTAAAGAGAAGAAACAAGTAAAAGACACAAGGCGAGACAGATTGTGAGATCCATTGTTGAAAACCCCAAGAGTGATATTGGGGGAGGGATGGCATATGGCCGTCCTATTTGTAGCTCGGTCGGTTCATGCCGCGACGTTTAAGACTTGGTGTTCTCTGCAGTTTATTCGCTTGTTTCCGAGTGTTTCTGGTTGTCGATGATACCTACTGTTTGTTGTCCTTTGCATTTGGAAGCATTTTCTTAGTAAAGATCATTGTTTAAAACGTCAGAATTAGATGCTTCTTGGCATCTTGCTAATTGAATCTTACTAAAAAGTCAAATCAACAGCTCCAAGCTTCATAGAATGTGTCAATCAATGAACATATTTTTATTACCATTTGACAGCCAAAATACAAGATAAGTCATACTTTTAGAACAGAAAGATGCAACAAATAACTATGTAATATACAATTAAAAGGATTTTACCGGCATCGTTACCGTGTTCCGGTTCTTCGTCTGGTTCGTTCTCTTGCTATGCTTTCTGGACTCGACTGAAACAGTAACCACCCCTTTGAAACATGGCAACACAGTTTTTTCTAGGGGATAAAACAATCCGATGAACGGAGAAGCATCTGGATTAACGGATCGGGTGATATTGGGTGGATATTCTCTTTGGAGGCAATTTACGCAGGATGTACAACACTAGAGCTGAAGGTAGGATCTCAGCAAGCTGTAATTCGATGAAATAGAAAACTAAATGCTTAGGAAAATATAAATTGAATTCCACAAATAAAAAGGTGGTTCTAAAAGTACCATGTAATAGATCAAGTTTAAAACCGGATGGTCTAAATCATCGAGCGATGCATTTGAATCAAAAGCAGATAAAACCACCTGCACATCGAGAAATGACTCATGTAAAGCAGTGGGAAAATGTTGGCAGCCAAATGATGAGAATATCGGCATCTAATATTGCAGATAATGCATTTTATAACCTCCAAAAATTACAAGTAACATTCAACACCTTGACCAATTTATCTTGCCAGGACAATCTTAGACCCAACCTATGAAGTGAGAACTCGGAGAAGATGGACTCGTTTGGTCGAAAAAATAAAAAAATTACCACAAAACATCTAATAAGGAAGCAGGTGAAAGAAATGGCAGTAACAGATCCAACCTACAAAAGAAGAAGAGATCAAGTGAGAAATAATAGCACCAAGAAAGTCCAACGACGACAAACTAAGCCTTTCCCCACTGCATATGGCTAACTATGTAATGTTGCTGTATATTCATGAACATAATCTCAATCTATGTTGCTTGAACTCTTCATTCTTCTTGAATTACTTGTCTCCGACAAATTTATACAGAGATATGACCCCCAAGGATCCTCCAAATATATGGAAAAACTAGGAAAAATGTAACCATACCCGTGATGGATACAAACTCAAGTTGGACCCTCACACCCAGGGACGGACACAGGGGGTTGCTGGGGGGCAGCCGCACACCCGCACCCCCTAAAATTTTAAGTTCCCCTATATTTTATATATTTCTTTTGTATTTTCTATTGATAATCTAATTTTGCACCCCTTACATTTCTAATATAGCTTCCTAATAGGTCACACCCCCTTACATGAAATCCTGCATCCGTCCCTGCTCACACCCGAGTCCAAGTAACATAGATCTCGATACAGGAAGAGGCCAAAATAAGTACTTATTTTCCTCTGAATGATGCCGAGATGAAAACCAAGTGAGCATTACATAGAAATTTAAAGTAGGCGAGCTTTGTAGGAAGGCAAATACCTCGTGAAGCTTATTCCTTCTTCCTTTTGATTCAATGGGGAAACTTCTTAGCATGAGATATAATCTGGAAGGATTCGAGTAAGCAGAGTCGGTATCATTAGCAGTTCGAACTCTAATAACAATAGCCGTAAAATTGTGTTAACAAACAACAATTACCTTCCTCCATACAACAAGAATCCTAATGCAGCTATAAATGACACCACTGGGGGAAAGGATAAATATAAGTTTCAAGGTTAAACAAAAGAAGTAACACTTAAAATGCATAAAACTTCTATCGAAAAAAAGACAAATATTCGGAGATAAACCTAGTGAAACTTGTTTTGATGGTTCACTAACACACTTACCAGCAATAAATATTTTTCCAATGAATTCCACCACACCATTGTCATCTATCCAAAGGAACACCCAAATGCAGACCTGAAGTCAAAACTTCACTTACACATTAAGTATGTGTCAAAGCTAGTTGTGACGATATACAAAGTAAACAGCGCACCTGTATAATGTAAACAACACCGTTCATTGCCACAAAAGAAATTCTGAGTTTATCTGTTGCTAAGATTCTTGCCTGCTCATAATGGCCAGGTAAAAGTGTCATGGTTCTTCACAAGAAAGGACCAAGTGCACGAGCTTGTAACTCGGTCTATGGATCAAGGGCAAGCCAAATCGACACAACATTACACAAAACAAGGAAAAGTCACTTGCCTGGTGATAAATCTCTGCCCAAAACAGGACAAGTAATGTGTACGTGGAGAAAAAAAGTATGTCTGGAAGATCCAACAGTACAAACATAAGTACCTAGTTCAAGAGGAAATGGCTCATGTCAATATAAGCGCATGTAATCTTATTGTAGACATAAGCAAATGCAAACTCGGTACCAGACAATAAGAACTATAGTATATGAACCGATATATCTTGATTCTATAGCAAAACTAACCTTGGGATGCAATACAAATACTTGTCTGTGAAATCCAAACACAACAGCACGCACTGTAACAACGAGAGAGCTCGTGATCAAGGAATCAGATTTACATCCTCAATCCTCATGACAATGCAATATTAAGAAAACTGTAAATGTTTTGAGAGGACAAGAAGATATCACCTCCATTAACAATGACATTCATAAGATGGAAAACCTTCTGCATTGCCCAACTGTATTTGGGCACTCTCAATTCGATCCTTATTAATTGTATCTGCAAATTATAGACCCCAACTATTACAAATAAGCTAATTTAATTCCCTATTACCTGAAAAAAAAATTCTGGAAATTGAAACTTTTCAATTGCATTAATTCCACACAGATGTTCACTCCACTCATTAGAGTTATTAGATAGTCACTACTCACTATCTAAACAAACTCAACCAGTTCTGATTCCTAAAATACTGGAAATCACCATGAAAAAAAAAAACTTCTACTTAACACTGATGCAAACAAAGAAAAAAAAAAGTAAGAATAGTTGAGTGAATCAAATAAAAATGCATAAAAACTTGACAATTGAAAAGAGGGAAGAGAAAGAAGACCAGAGCGAAGGAGGAAACTAAGGCATAAGCGGCGCAGAGGGTGTAGAAGATGCCATCCTGCCAGTGAGTCGACTCATTCATTTCGTCCCACCAGCTGGACACCATAGCTGGAAACTCCATAGGCGTTAAATCCAGTGGTATTTTTGTTATTCTAACCATATCTCTTATTTTTCCCGACCTTTACCAGGAGAAGTCAAAATCCCCAGAACCAAACAGGAAAACCCTGAAAGAAACAGCAAAGAGTACGACTCAGAGAGAGACAAAGAAAGGATTTTTATAAGACCCAAACCAAAGGGGATGAAGATGGAGTCTTTATTATGCATTCCCTTTTGCTGGGTTGCTCTGTTTCTCAAGTCCAACCTAAGCTTCAACATAGTTCATCAACGAATGTGGGGGTGGTAGTTGGCGCCATAAATTGTAAGATAAAGTCAAATTCTCTAATCAATCAGCCATCTTTCTAATCCTCATCTAATCTCATGTCTTTAAGTGTTTTTGGGTTCCATTTTTCCAAACTCAAATAGTAAATGCAAACAAAACACTATCCGTACATTTTGTATCTTCCAACTTCCAAGGTGGGTGTTAAGGAGGTAAAAAATAATAAGTTTTAAAATTTATTTAAATAATTTAAAATAATAGATTTTTCGATAATATTTTAGGTTAATTGTTTGTTGTAAAACAATTAACCTACAATATTAGTTAAAAATTTAAGTTTCAAAATTTGTTTTTTAGAGTTTAAAATTTGTCAAAAATTACAAAAATATCAACTTAAAACATTATAAAAAATTTAACATTTGAAAATTTTAGACAAATTTTAAAACTTATTGTTTTTAGAGTCTCCTCCCTCCTATTCTTTCTAGGTACGATTAAGTTTAGAATTAGAATTTATAAAAAAATAATTACCCTTTTTAACCATACCTTAAACATATTGTACCCAAACTTACCTATTTAAAAAGAGTGCATGCGAGTTAAAGTCTTCCAACTTCAATATTATAGTCGAGTTGAAATCTCATGGTATTATAGATAGAGTTTAATATAGATAATTATTCCATGCACAAACACTTGTAGAAACTTTATTTACACAAGCGTTTTAGTTTTAAGATTTAGAGACTTCGTTTAGAGTTTAAGGTTTAGAGGTTTAAGTGTAGGAGTTTTGAATTTAGAGGTTGTTCATAGAATTTTAAAGTTAGGGTTTATACCTTTAAACCAAATCCTAACCATATTACCCTAAAACCTAAACCCTAAACCTTAATTCTATTCCTAAACTCTAAATTCTAACCATAAACCCTAGTTCTAAATCCTTACACTAAATCTCTAAACTTTAAACCCTAACCTAAAACCTAAAACCCTAAAATTAAGGTGATTGTGGAAAGAAGAAAAAAATTTACCGCCTGTGTATGAGATAATAACCCATTTAATATATATACTCTTGTATTTTCATGTTTATAAAATCTTTAGCTAATTTAAGATTATGGATGTAATCTTGATTTTTGGATGAATTTACCTTCTATATTTATCATAGTTATTTTTTAAAATGTTTTATTTAAAAGTAATAACACATTTTAAGTGAAATGTGTTGTAAGGTATTCTTACATCTCAACTAATCATTGTAATATTACAATTTGACTAAAGAACCAAATAAAATAAAGGGTAAATTATAAATTTCATCACTCAATTTTACTCGAACTCTTATTTTGGTCACTGAAGTTTAAATTTTTTTAATTTAATCACTAAACTTTCGAATTATTTCTATTTTGGTCACTCCGCCGTTAATGTTATGAAAGGGAAAAAGATACTAAAACGCCGTCGTTTTGGAAAAAGCCAATGTTATACCAAAATTACGTCGTTTTGAACTCATATAAAACCCTATTTTTTTATCTCATTTTCACTCTTTCCCCCTTTCATATCTGTGTCGTTTTATCTTAATTTAATCCCTGAAATTTTGAATTGCTCCTATTTTGATCACTCTTTTTTTATACGTAAAAAATAAAAAATTTCACTGATTTTTATGCAAAATAAAAACAAGACCCACAAAATATTTATCAACTTGAAAACTTGTAATTCTTTTCTTTTTTTTTTGCAAAAAAGAAGAAAACAATGGGATTGTCAATAATGTCCATCAGGGACGGACCTAAGGGTGCTGGGGCAGCCGCACCTCCTAAAAATTTTAAGTTCTCCTATATTTTATATATTTTCTATGTATTTTCTATTAATAATCTATTTCTACACCCCTAAACTCTTATAATTTTACACCCCTACATTTTTAATATAGATTCCTTATAGTTTACACCCCTTACATGAAATCCTGGGTCTGTGCCTGGTGTCCATAACTTTCGCTCCCCAAATCACCTTCATTCCCAATTTCATATCTTACATACTTTCAACTAAGGCACATAATCTCCATCTCAATCTTATATACTTTCAACTAAGGCACGTAATCTCCATCTTCAATTGTTTTCGATGGTGGGTTGTTCATCGAGACTGCAGAAGAAGGCAACCAAACACCATATGAAGACAAGGCCACGCAAGACGCAGCCATGGGATGGAAAGAGAAGGCCCACCGTTTATGCTTTTTTGCCTTGGCTCTCTCATGATTGGACCCTTGTTTCAAGCGGCAGCAAAATGATGGTGGCGAGAGTGCTGAGGTTGGGCTCTTGGCTCTACTCTTCAGGCACCTGCTTTAAAAAAGTTTAATAACAGTTAACGATGGTGGTCGGAACAATGACTGCTTATGAAGAACGGTGACCGAAATATGAGCTGGTGCATACATAACTAAAAGATAATTAGAAATGCCAAGTCAGCTTAAAAATTTAAAAAATTGCCAAGTCATCTCAAAGTTAGAGAAATAACGGTTGAGTGACTAAAAAAAGATTTAATGTCTAAAGTTCAGTGATTAAATTTAAAATTTTTATATTTCAGTTATCAAAATAAGAGCAAAAGTAAAGTTGAGTGATAAAATCTTGAATTTACCCTAAAATAAATTACATTCTATGAACCTAACAAACACGAAAGATATGTCATACTTCTAGTTTTTTAAAGTTAACATGGCCGTCAAATTAACATATCTAATTTTTTAAGGGTAAACTACTTTTTGGTCACTCAAATTGTCTGTGTTTCTTTTGTTTTAGTCACTTAACTTTAACCAATTTCATCACTATTTTTTTTTAATTTCTTTCTTTACATTCGAGTGTTAAGTCTTTACCGTTGTTTAAATTACTTTGGTAAATTTATACGAAAAAATCCCGACAAACTTTTCTCTCAAACTCAAGTTTTTAGACTCCTTTTGATTCACCCACGTTATATATATACTTCCAAATTTGAATGATGGGAAGGTCGAGAATGAAGAGAAAAACAATATTTTTGATTTTAAGATAATTAGATGGTAACGATTATAAATCAGACCGAGATAAGGTTAAAACTTTAATTTAAATTTTGTATATCTCGAGAAAAATTAAATTGACAATAAACAATAAGAAAAAAAAGAAAATGTTTCAATGTTATTTATGTAACAAATGATAATCGACGACGAACAAACAATAATGTAAAAAATGTAAGCCATGAGAAAAAAAAACAATATTAAAGTTTACGTCAACTTCATAAATAAGAGCTCCCAAACACAACATTTTGTTTTTACAAATTTAACATTTATGGTTTAAAAATGACATCACTTTTCTCAATTGCAGTTCAACTATTTGTAAAAGTCCCATATGGTTTTTCTAGGCAGCATATAAGCCGCATCCGGGGCGTAACGGTAGCGCGTTTCACTCCAGATCAGAAGGTTGTGTGTTCGATTCTCGTCGGGTTCAATAATAGAATTGAAACTGGTTTGGATCTACTTACTGATAGTGCCAGGAGATTTATTATTAATATACATTTATAAATCATTTTTCTCTGTTTTTTTTAAATTCACTAATTAACTGAGTGGTCAAAGATGTTCATGTTGCCACATCTTGTATGAGTTAAAATTCCAACATTATAATTAATAAAAAACACTGTTTCCCTTGGGAATTTGTTGTGTTTGTGTTTGATTTTTCCTAGGTTTTTGCATATGATGAATTGCATGGGCCACTTTCGCCGCATGCAAGTCTTCCCTCCAATTTTAACCATGCAAAATGAACGTAACAGAAGGAAAAATGTCCAATTCTAATTTTAGTCCCAGTTCTATACTTTTGACATAATTTCATCCCACTTTTATAATAAACTGATATTTTTTTTCAAACGACTTTAAGAATTTGGTTGAATGTAAGTTTCATATTCAATTCATTTTCAATACATCTTAAGAAAAATAAGTTAATTAACAACTTAAATACATAATGAATTAAAATTATTGAAGGAGTCTCAAAGAAATAGGATTAGAATACAGTGAAGTTGAGTTCGAGTTCGAGAATGATGTTGATTTCTAATTTTTGGAGTTGGTTGCATCACGTCCTGAAACTATGATCTCATTTTAAATTAGTCCCCGAAAATTTAAACATTCCAATTCCTTTATCAAGCTATGAGATTCATTTTAAATTGGTCCCTAAATTTTGAATGTTTCAATTACACCACCAAACAATGATTCTCATTCTAAATTAGTACTAAAACTTTTAAATATTTTAATTTTATCTCCAAATCACCTGTGTTAATCATATCCCATGTTAATAAAATCGTTATAAAAATTATTGAGTTTCATGTAAACACTAATGTGAAGTGTGTAAAATCTGACGAGACATAAACGATAGATAATTTGAGGATAAAATTGGAAAGTTCAAAAGCTTCAAGGTCAATTTAGAATGAGGGTCATGATTTAGGGATAAAATTTAAATATTCAAAAGTAAAAAAAAATTTAAGTAAAAATTATAATTTCGAGTCAAACTCAGTGCGAACATACGTATACCGTCATATAAATGGGTATATTACGCTACAATAAGTAGCATTGAATCACATTTTATAGTAAACAGGTATACCGTCTTCTTCCTATTTACTGCATCCATTGAATACCCAAATTATGGAGAAGTTGTTGGGAGTTCCTCTCAGATTAGTTTAAATGGAATTTAAGTGAACGCGTCAGTTCTTTCTGTTTCCAGTTTCTACCAAATTAACTCCTTTTTCCCTTTAGTTTCTGTGTTAATCTCCTCTCTCTATATGAAACTAATCTATATTTAGCAAACTGATAATACTGACCCAAGCTCATAAATGGAACATTAAATCAAACCCCACACCTTGCTTTATAAGAACACACACATACACTTCTTTGTTTTCTTTGTCACCATTTTTTAATGTTTGGTAATTCTGGCATTGGAGAAGGGAGTGGGAAAGTGGGAAAGAAAATGAGTTGTTTCTCTTGTTGTGGAGTGGAGGTGCAGCACCGTGCTGGTTCTTTGAAGGGGAGTGGTTATGGAATTGTTGGCAATGGCAGCAATAGCAATGGGAAATCATTGAGGTCTTTGGTCAATAGTTTGTCAACCAAAACAGGTATTTTCTGTTGTCTTTTTATGTACATGATGTGAAAACCAGATGATCTTGTAGTTCTTGTTTGTGTTAAAATGCCTCATTGGGGCTGTTCCGAAACCGGGCTAATGGGAGAACATAGAACTACTTGTTAAAGCATCATGCTGATGATAACATGAAAGGTATTGTGTGAATGACTGATTACTAATCCTTAACTGTTCGAGGAATCTTTCATCAGTGTTTGTGAATGACTGATTTTTCTCAATCTTTTTCGACCTTGGTTCTACAGGAGCAAGTCAGAAAGATTGAGAAATAGAACTATGAAATAGAACTATCTGATTTGGTTCGTTCTCAATAGCCATGAGATGATAATCTTAGGAGCGTGGTTCGATGTCATGCCCGGTCTATCTACATGGAGTCCATAGTTTCGCTCTTGAATGAATTAGGCATCCCTAGGCATTTTTTAGAGTCGAGAGACAAAATCTTACGGGCGCGTTCAGAGAGAATGATGCTAGATTTGTGTGATGTTTCATATTGAAATTACTGATTCTAGGAACTTTTGTATTGACCATTTGAATCAACGTGCAGGTAGTGGCAAGCAGAAAATAGCAGAAGAGATTCAAAAAGTTGGAAAAACTAAAGTTTCAGCTCATGTTTTCACATTTAGGGAACTGGTTGCTGCTACAGACAATTTCAATCCTGATTGTCGGATAGGGGAAGGTGGATTTGGCAGAGTATACAAAGGATACATAGAGAACATTGACAAAGTATACATACATGCATACATACATACATATCTTTTTTGTCTAAATGTTTCGTGCATGTAGCTAATATGACCCTGAAAGTTCATAATTCTTGTGCTTGGATTAACTTCTTTCTTAGATTGTGGCCGTGAAGCAGCTAGACAGGAATGGGTTGCAGGGAAGCAGAGAATTCTTCTCAGAGGTTCTGATGCTAAGTTTTGTTAACCATCCAAACCTTGTGAATCTGGTTGGCTATTGTGCAGATGGGGATCAAAGGATTTTAGTTTATGAATACATGGCAAATGGATCTTTGGAAAATCATCTTCTTGGTATGCTGAAATGACACTCTTTTCACTTGTTTAGTACTCTTTTACACCGGTGTTCATGATTCTATTGTGGATTTTGATTATATTATCTGTTTGTTTAGATATACATCCAGGTAAGGAGCCATTGGATTGGAATACGAGGATGAAAGTAGCCGAAGGAGCGGCGAAAGGGCTAGAATACCTACACGATTTCTCCGATCCACGGATAATCTATCGCGACTTTAAAGCGTCGAACATATTACTAGATGAGAACTTCAATCCCAAACTCTCTGATTTTGGACTTGCAAAGTTAGGCCCTACAGGAGGGAAGGACCACGTATCAACAAGGGTCATGGGGACCTATGGTTATTGTGCTCCGGAATATGCAATAACCGGCCAGCTCACGACGAAGTCCGATGTTTACAGTTTCGGTGTAGTGTTTCTGGAGCTCATTTCAGGGAGGAGAGCTATCGATATCGAAAGGCCGGAGGAAGAACAGAATATGGTTGCTTGGGTATGTCCATCCACTCCTGAATCACTTGTTTATAGCAACAAAAATAAATGTGATCTTTGCATTTGCATGCTTTTAGAGTTCATAAATCTAGGTTTATCATCCATCATTCCTCAACATTGCAGGCAGCGCCATTACTTAAGGACAGGCAGAAGTTCAAGATGATCGCGGATCCGCTGCTCAAAGACAATTACCCTGTAAAGGCTCTTTACCAAGCTCTTGCCGTCGCAGCCATGTGTCTTCAGGAGGATGCCGATTGCCGGCCATTGATCGGTGATGTCGTAACCGCCGTCGAGTTTCTCGCCAAGCCAAAGGACAATGACAGAACCGCTGCGGAATCACAACGGAACACTGGCTTGCATGTTAAGTCCGTGAGAGAAGGAAGTTTCAAACGAGACCGTGGCTTGTAGGTTCACACCATGCTAGGAAAGTTGTTTGTGTAGATAATTGTGGGATTTTAAGTGTGTAATTATTTAAGTAACAATCATATACGTTACTTGTATTTGAAGTAAGTGTCAGATATATACATGTGTTTAATATAAGTATATTTAATTTTTTTTAAATTCTTCGTATATTTAGATGATTACGATGTTGTATTCATGTTCAATACGAGTGCCTAAGGCAGAGTAGAACTAAATTACTCTCTTTGGTCTGCAGCTGATTCTTATCAGCAACTTACATAGCACAAGCAGAACACATAACAACATCGTAAACGTATAAAATTTCGTATGTTTTCTGTAAAATACGTACAAAAAAATATAAACAAATACTTCTGGTGCCACTGAAATGGAGGGTGCTCATTGAACATGCTGATTCGGTGGCACTAATTTGACATGGACGACATAGAGAATAAATGTCATTTGGCTGAAAACAGTTGATAGTTGAGACTACAGACTTATAGAAATCTTTAAACCCCCCCCCCCCAAAATTTAACAGAAAGAACTAGAAAATTAGATTTTTTTATGTTTTGTGAATTTTTTTACTTTTAAAAAAATAAATTAATTATATATATTTTTAAAATACAAATTAAAAAACATGAATTCTGAATTTTTGGAAGGATTTTTTTTTTACCATTTCAGAAAATTTTTAACATTTATTACACATAAAAATGGAATTGGATAACATGACATTTTATATATAAAAAAACACTAGGGACTAGTATGATAATAGAATTGAAAGTTGAGGATCAATTAGATTAAAAAAACTAGTAAAAATGCCAAGTTGAGGGTCATTTTAGATGTTCTGTCGAGTTTCCTTTTAGCGTTCAGTTTGTTTTAGTATTGTTGGTTGGGCTTCAATGACTAATTTTTGTGTTTCTATCGAGTAGGCGTATTTTAATCATACTGACTAAAGAATAAAAATTTTCTGTCTATTTTCGGTGAGTTTTTATATCTCAATACTAAAAAACACTAAAAAAATAAATTTTAAGCGTTAACCATAAATTTTAAACACTACACCCTAAAAAATATACCTACCCCAAATTATGCTCCACACTAAATATTAGGTTTAGGAGTCTTAAATTATTTTTTGCTTTGAAAAAAAAAACAGACCATTTTATGCATTCAACCTATTCAATATCACATTATTTAAGTCATTTTAGTAAGCATCAGAAGAATGAGTGGTGATATCAAACTTGGTGGAAGTATTAATACTGATTTTAAATATATGAAAAAGAAGTGTGGAGCTCCACCCCTACTCCACATGGCATCTGCAAAATACGTTGTACATTTGCTTGTTTTTAGTGCTTGATTTTCTTTACAGAGAGCACTGGAACACAGACCAGTGGGTATCACCACCGGCAGTTAGTAGTTGACTGTGATTCTGACGCTACGAAAGAGCATTCATTAATATGGCGATTCGGCAATGGCGCCATTTGTTTCTTATTGGATTCTGCGCCAACATTTATCACCTTCATCTACCACTCAACATTTCAAACACATACACACTATCCATCACTTGCTTCGTTTTCGAATATATTAATTCTTGTTATACCTACTATGATCCTGCCATAATCTCTCGGCGTTACGATCTCATTAAATTTTTAAGATATATTTTTCTGGAGATCATGTTTTAAAATGTGACATATTGAAGTCATCCAAAAAGTTATATACTAATTTTAATATGATTTAGATTTTAAATTCAATGACACACCGGTTAAACCTATTAATTGGTAAACATGATTACTCTATCCTACAGAAATTTAGATTTGACACTATGGTCAAACCTCCTCAATACACAAGCGAGAGAGTCTATCAACTTTCGTCAAGTTGAGTCTCGCATAAAGTGTCGATCCAGACTCTGCTTCTCTCTTCTTTTTTTTCATCCCCACGTCACCATATATTGATCGCGACTCTTAGTCCGTATTAACCTGGATGAATCTCTGAAGACACCACACCGTCATCCTATTCAGCTCATCAACAAGTCTTAAGCAAAACTGTTGTTCTGTAGCCAATAACTATTGGCCAGTTTTCCCAATGGAGATGCAATAAATGTTCCCTTTAAGGCATTTACGAGAGAGTGAAGTTGCCTTGTAAGAACTCATACTGGCCATGAAACAGGTGGGGCGCTGGTGTCTTTAATTTCTGCAAAAATTCCAAACTGAAAGCATCAGACAACTTAATTTCTACCATCTTTTTCTTTGTGCTTATTAATGTTTGTTGATTGTTCCTATCGATGCGAAACATGGCGAGATTTGTGTGGTGGTATAATCATAAGCTTCCCATCAAACAGGTGCAATGAGCCAATGGCTAAATGGTGCGCCAGGATCAAGTTAGATAGACAGTGACTGCACCCTTGCCCTATTAGTATGGAACCCAGGAATTGATTTTGATGGATATGTAAAATATTTTATGTTATGAATGAAGAAAACAACATCAAGAGAACTTATTCTTATATAAAGATCCAACTAATTTAATTCGAAATCTTACAAAAAGAAGCGTCATTTTCAGTAGCATTCTAAATTAAATGTTTGAAATACATGATTAAGCAAACATCAACACAGAACATATTATTATCAAAAGTAAACTAAAATAGCAAATAAGTACATAGTATTATATCTAAGCTTCACACAATTTTCCTTGTTCAAGCTTTTAGTACCGGGGCAAGATGACAGCTTTGAGAGGGTTCTTCATCACAACTGTGAAAGCATAAGTCTCCGCCGGATCGGGCGGTGCATCCGGTACCGGCAGCCACTTAAAAGCTTGAACCATCTTCGCAATCAACAAACTTATGTGCAAAACGCCTAGATTCCAAGCTGGGCAAATCCGTCTCCCCGCTCCGAAGGGAAGCATCTTCACCGCTCGAGTACCGGTCACGTCCACGCCGACACCGTCACCGTGCAAGAACCTCTCAGGCCGGAACTCACTTGGATCCGACCAAATATCCGGATTCTCGGTGATCCATGCAGTGTAAAACTCGACGTAAGCACCTGCCGGAATCGTGTAGCCGCCGAGTTCGGTGTCCTTTATAGCTGCATGAGATAGAAGGAAATGGCTCGGAGGGTGTCGCCGGAAAGTTTCTTTAATTACAGCATCAAGATAAGGCATTTTCTCCATGTCTTCTTCTTTAATATCACCGTTTTTGCCTACAATACCAACAATTTCTTGGTACAACTTCTCTTGGATTTCTTGATTTATCACCAAGTGAAGCATAGTCCATTCGGTGGTCGTCGCGCTCGTATCAGTACCGGCACTGATCACCTCCGAACATAGCGTCACGTACTCTTCATCCCCTAACGGACCAATGGTTTCCGGTTCGAGTCCGAAGAGAGAGTCTATGTAGGCTGCACCAATTGGACTCGCCATTTCTTGGTTAGGATTTTCACCTTTCTCCACAAAAGCCTTCCTGTTCTTTATCAATGGAACCAAGCACTCCAATTGCTTCTTCCTTAGAGCTTTAGCCTCTTTCATTTCCCGGCGGAACAACGGCGATAGGATCGGCAAGAAATCCGGTAGCTTCGGCGATGTTATCAGCATTACATCTTTGAGTATGCTTTCGATTTTCTTAATCCGCACCTCGGAGATCTTTGCACCAAAACATAAACAGATTAAGATGCTACCTATAGTTAGCCTGCAGTTGCTCATTACCTCTAAAGAACCAGTTTCAAAACCCTCTCTTTTGATCCTCTTCATATGGTTTTCAATCGCCCATTTGCGGATCCAACTACACTGCTTCACTCTCGTCGGCGTTATCAGCTCGGTTACAAAGTTCTTCCTCAGGGTTCGCCATAGCGGTCCGTACTCGGCCGAGTTGATCGCGCACTTCCCGACGCTGAACACGAGCCGTATCGGCGAGTCGGCCGGCCTGGAAGCGAAGGCGGGGCCTCTTTGAACTAGAGCTTCATGGATGAGCTTGGAATCCGTAATGATCACCATGGTACGTTGCCCCATTTGCATGGTGAAAATCGGACCGTATATTTTACGTAACTCACGTACTATAAAGATGAAGTGTCACGTTGGAGGATGACTTGAATTAGGTTTCCGACAAAAGGCCAGCCAGGTGGTCCGGGAGGGAGATTCTTAGGTCGGCCGCCGGTGACCGACCAGTGCTGCCACCATAGACAGATGAAGATAAATGCCAAACCAAAGATGAATAGGTCTATCAACTCCATTTTTGGTGGGGGTCAATAAAGGAGGTAGAATACTACACAGCGTAGTGAAACTTTCTGTGGTAGATTTTATAGAACAAGAAAAGGAGCGAAATAAATGAATTTTGGTTCACCAGCTATCCATATGTATTAATTGCTTTTATCAGATACATTTACTATATGTGTACAGTTCATCCAACTAGTAGTGTCGACAATGTTTGGGTCATTTCATTAAAAATAAAAAGTTCAGGGTCCCAAACATACAATTTTCTTCATTTAGTGTGTATTCTTCATTTGAAGAAGAATAAATGATTTAGGTAGCTGCTTAGCTAAAACTTTTAATGAAGCAAAACGCAAATATAATATATAACCTAAAAGTTGTTCAGAATTGAACTCGAAACTTAATATTAATCGAGATTTTATTTTAAGATATAGGAACAAGTTAAATGCCTAATAATAGAAAGGGCTGTGGTTAGCATCTTTTGCTTCTTGCTGGTACTTTACTTTTGAATGCTCTGCCCAGAAATTTCTGTACCATGTTGCTGAGAATTTTGGTGTTCTGGTTAAGGTATTATAGTCGACGTGGTAAAGCCCGAATTGAACTGTAGATCCGATGTTCCATTCGAAGTTGTCTAGCAAAGACCAGGCAAAGTAACCTTTCACGTTTGCTCCTTTCCTAATAGCATTCAGGAGAACAAACATTAGTTGTCTTAGCTCAGTTGACACCCTAGTTATTGCAACAACCTAGCGGCTGTATCAGTATGTTTACCTGATTGCTGTTGGCAGTGCTTTCAAATAGGCAGCTATGTACTCTGCTCGTTTCACATCATGTAAAAGTTCTTCAGGGGTGGAATCTGCTTTATTCATGTTACCATAGCCTACATGGAACACCATACATCATGAGTACATAGGTAAGATTTTGCATTTACATGACTCATTTTTGTTTTTTCTTACCATTTTCAGTAATGAACATAGGTATGTTATGGTATTTCTCCTTAAGATATGTAAGAACTTTTTCCAGTCCTTGAGGATAAACATTCTGCCAAACCAACTCTGCCTGCATAGTTGAAAGGCTTCAGTTTTTATCTTAGCTTAAGATGCAACTGAAGGTTACTTACAGGTTTTCCTATAGGGATGCCATTTTTCTCTGAGCTTTGTGCCCAAAATCCTTCCGTCTTTGAGGTTCCCTCTCCTGGTTGGCACACAGAGAACATGCAATCGCGGACATAGTAACTTGCATAGTGGTTGACTCCGATGAAATCGAGCCCTTTATTCAGCTTCTGCTTCTCGGTTGCGGTCAAATCTGGTAAAGTAGATCCTAGAATGCTTTGCATTTCAGGAGGATATCTTCCGAATATGATTGGCTCTAGGAACCTATATGTAAGTTTAGTAAGCTATCAGAAAACATCTACGTTACTTTCTCAATTCACAAACGAAATCGAAGAATAGAATGGTGAAGGAACCAACCAATTGATGGTGAAGGCATGAGCTCTTTCGGCTGCTAGCTTGTCGGCTAAAGAGTTGCTGATCGGTTCGTACCAAGTGCACTGCAGGACAATGCCGATGCTGCCTCCTTGTGTTTCCTAGAGACTAAAATCAGAAATGTTGTTGCTTTAACAATTAGATGTTTATGCATTAATTGGTACCTGGTATTTAGTTCTGTAAATATGAACGGCTGCTATATGTGCTAAGATGATATTGTGAGCTGCTACAAAGGGCTCCTTCTCCGAATCACCGTCGGTACAATTGCCGAACGGCCTGGAGCAACGTGACGGTGGGAAGATACCTGTACGGTACCCGAACTTGACTTGATAATCGGGCTCGTTGAAGGTGACCCAATGCTTCATTCTGTCTCCGAATGACTTGAAGCAGACATCAGCAAAATATGCAAAATCCTCCCTGAGATCGAAACAAGAGTTAAAGCCATTGGTGTTAAGGCCATGAACGAGCTGAAACTTGAACAAGATAGTTACTGTGATTGAGGACTCAGCCAACTTCCGTATCTGTCTTCGAGTTCTTGAGGGAAATCGAAGTGGATCAATGTTACGAACGGTTGAATGCCTGCAGATCGTATCGAAACCGAGCAACGGTGACTGTCAAGATACGACATTTTCCTAGACAGCTTAAGAATAGACATTTTCCTGGAAAGCTAATTAATTTTCTTTTATTTGATCTTTGTGTAATAAAAAATCAAGCATCAAATTATGTCTTAATACATTCTGAAATTTCGAAATTTCAAACTTCTTTTTATAATTAAGTGAAGGGACAAAGTTCAAACCTTAAATAATAAAGATAGAGTTTTATTTTGATAGGCAGCCCGTGTAAAATATTTTTACACAACCCTTCTATAAAATCTAAAACCCTAACACCCTAAATTATAAACCCTAAACTTTAACCCTTAAACCCTAAACTCTAATACTAAACCTTAAATTCTAAACTCTACAACCTAAACCCCTAAATTTTAAACTCTAAATTAAACCCCTAAATTTAAAAAGCACGTGTAAACTTTAATTTACACGGACTGCGTATCAAACTTTTTCTCATAAAGATATTAAGTGTTATTTAACCAATGAAACAGTAGAGTTATTAACCCGAAAAGCCCAACCATTCTAACTATTAGTAACCAATAGAATGATATATCATAGTAAAATTAGAGAAAATAATGTTATTCAATCCTATTTCCTATTTTATGGCATAAAATTTTCTAAAAAACACATCAAACGGAAAATACTTTGATACATAAGTTTGTGTAGATTTAGGGATGGCAACGGGGTCGGGGCAGGGCGGGTTTTTAGCTGTCTCGACCCCGACTCGAAATTTAAACACACGACCCGACCCCGACCCAACTTTAATTTATCCTATCCCCGACTCGACCCAACATAATAAAAAATATAACCTGACCCCGAGCCGACCCCGATATTTTAATAAAAAAAACCCGACTAAAACTGACCCGACCCGAGAAAAATTAATAAAAATATTAAATATAATATATAAAAATATATAAATATATTGGGTCGGGTCAGGCCGAGGAAAGTTCACCCTAAACCTGAATCCAATTTTTTAAGGAAAAAAAAACCCTCCCTTATCGAGTCGGGTCGGGATCTAACGAGTTCGGGTCAAATTGTCATCCCTATGTAAACTTTAGTTTACACAAATCTTTCAGGTTTAGAGATTTAAGTTGTGGTTTATGGTTTAGGGGTTTAGGTTGTAGAGTGTAGAATTTAATTTTTATGGTTAGAACTTAGAGTTTAAGGTTTAGGGTTTAAGATTAGGTTTTAGGGTATTAGAGTTATAATTTATGTTTTAAATTTTATAGCTTAAATATGAAGGGTTGTGTAAATTTTTTTTACACTACTTGTATATCAAAATATAACCCAACTTAAAATTGAATTATTCGTTTTTGTTGCATAAATTAAATTGGTTATTTATTTAGAGTTAGCATTTTTTATTAGTAGTTCTTTTCAAACTTTCATGCAATAATGTTTTTTGGCTCTTGCAATCAAAGTTGGTCTTGGTATGAGGTTTAAACCCGACATGTATGGTGATACGAATAAATCGAACCCCAGGATTACCGTGGATGCGATGTTGTATGTGTCCGGTGTCCCTCGAGCCATTTGATTCAGAGACCGGAGAAAAATGTGTGTTGTTTGATGCAAGTATGGTGACCAAAGAGCCAAAGAGGATGGAAATCGATGAGGGGGAGGAGAATAAATGGTTGTTAACGGGCTGCACCGGTTTGTGGAAGATAACGATGGACGAGCCAATAACCGATATCCACTTCATCGTGCTTACGATGCCGAATGTCGAGGGAGAAATTTGATCCAGAGGCATGTATGAAACTTGATTATACAAATGTTTTTTCTTTTTACAAAACACTGCAGGGTAAACTTGTGCCTGAAGGGAGGTTAAACAATGCTGGAAGGAGAGAAACAGAGAGGGAAAGCAGGGTTTGTTAGCAAACAAGAATTAAATCCATGTGACTATGTCTATAGCCCACCGAGATTTTCGGACAAACAAAAGATCTATGTAATAAAAGCAAAGGCTGTTCATTAATTTCAAAGCTACCAAAACATAAACCAACCACAAATGTTTGTCAATGGCGGATGGGAGTCCAACTAAAGCTTCAAACATAAAACACATGAAACCAAAAAGGAAAGGAAAAGAAATTAGTCTTAAACTTAGCCTAATCAAGGTCACAAAAATGGTGTTTTTTTTGGCAAAGTCAATACCCGAACCAAGCTATTGTCCTTGCAAGGTGGTGGTTTTGTGGCTTTTTGTTTCAAATCACCACAAGGCATGGATCATGAAAGGTGCGTTCTTGACTTCATTTCATTACAGGCTAACACCATTTCTTGGTCATGCATTATCACACATGACCGCCGCCTTGATCCTTTCGACTGTGCATTTTAATAGACTATTAACGGTCGTCACCGATCCTAGAGAGAGTTTTGATGTCGGAACCGAATCGACTAAAATCTGAAACGCGACAGTAAGGAGGGAGCCGCCAGAGCCGATTTCCACAATCCCTTCTCCATTAAGTCCCGGACCGTCGGGAAGTATTGCGAAACCTGAGGGTAGAAGCGCGACGTAATCGGGATCCCCACCGCCTAAGACGACATTCATAGCAACGATATCAACCGGGGCATAAATCACGTATGATCCCGTAGCATCAGTGCAACTCTCTTGTAGTATTAGCATGTTGGTTTGGTTTGAGTTTCCACTCTGCAAAATTTGTTTCAAATTGGAAAATGTTAGCTTAATTATAATGATTATGCAAAGATCTAAGCCAACTTACATTTACGCGCAGTAAGGAGACACAGTTGCCTGGGTCACGTCCATTAGCTACATGAGCCATTTCTTCAACTAGGCCACCATTCGAGAGGATATCCCACTATAAATTCAAGTAAAGTGTATAGGGTCAGGGTTTACAGTGACAGAAGCAACTATGCAAATGCCTTGATTGAAAAATTTGATGATTATGTTTGCTTACCTCGCTTCGAGAGTTCTGGTCCCTAAGGAAATCGAAAACCCTCTTTGGTGGAACCGGGATCCAGAAGGAAGTTGCAGCACTTAGCACAATACCAGGTGGCCTGCCTGGATCATCCACACTCTTCCTGGTCATTACCCTCACATCATCGGAACCAGATGCCGATAAGGTCGTCCAAGCATGGGTGGTCGAAGCGCCGACCCCGGTGCAGAAGCTAGTCACCATCCTCTCTGCCAACTTCATCATACTCTTCCTTCCTTCTGAACTAGTTATAACTGCAGAACATGTAACATAACGGAGAATGAAGTGCACTGAACAGGCAATTGAACTTGCAAGAGAAAGGGGTTATGTTTGCTTTTACCGCATAGATCCCAGGCCGGAATGTTATTGGCCATCGAACTCGCAAGGCGTTCACATTGTCGATCTAATGTAGCAACCCATCGTTTTGCCCCGAAAGCTAAACCGGAATTGACTAATGGTCTGTATATGTTGTGGACAGCTCTATCATCCACTTCTACATGTTCAACCCGTATAACCTGAAGTATATTATGAAAACATGTGACAATTAAATGAAGATTTTGATTCCTATAAACAGAGAATGTACACTAAAGATGTAGTTTTACCTTTGAGTATCCATTTGGTAATTCTTGTATCAAACAACCTGAGGGTCTTCTTCTACACTTGGAGATCGGACTTGGTCGTAAATTATCCAACGAAACATCGACCACTGCCCAAGTTCCGTCGTTGTGCTGCTTGCAGTACCTCACGAAATAATTCTCCCGAGTCGGTACGAGTGGTGAAGGTAATTGAAACTCAGCTGTCATCTGAAAACGCAGAACGTTAGGTAGATAATCGGTATATGTTCGATGAAATGCATTATTTTCTGCACCAGAATGTGACTACACTACTAGAATTTCATGTAAGACATTTTATTGGATTGAATGTATAGTATCTAATTAGTACCACTTGCAAGGCTCCATTGCAGTTTGCTGCTACACCAGTTGATAGGACTTCTAAAGTCGTAGCCCTTGAAACAATACCGCAAAACACTCTAGACCATTGATTCTGCAAATCAATTATTTGAAATCAGAAATAATTCGACTGACAGTACATCAAATATTCTCCAACATAGAAAGAAAAACATACCGCATCCATGAGAATCTCAACAAGGCTAACACGATTCATAATAATAACAGCAGAATCCCTTGAAGCTTCAGATCTCAACCCTAAAGGCTTTGGTCCAATACCCCTAGGGAAAGTCCTCAAGTATTCTTCTTCATTCAAAACATCCATAGAATTCTCTCCAGGAACCCACAAAGGTTCACCAGAATGAGCCATTCTCATCAGTTCTTCCATTGCAGCAACCGCAAGCTCGACAATCATAGGCTTATCAGCTTCAGCAGGCCCAGAGACTGACCTCAGAAAATCACCACCACCACCACCACCGTACATCTCTCCCACAAACCCAGATTGTGTCCCAAAATTGATAGCTCCACCAGGAAGGCGAGGAAAAGAAGAACTCATATGCCTCCCTACTTTTGCTGCTGAACCAGATATCCTATCAATCTGCAACAAAAAAGGACACAAATTTGAGCATCAAACTATGAATAAATGATCTACTTTTCCTAGTTACCTCCTCTCTTAACCGGGCGTTCTCAATTCTCAAATGCTGCTCATCAAATGACATCTCTCCAAGGGCAGCTGGTCCTCCACAGTTGGGGCATGTAGTATTGCTTAGTGCTTCCTTGTACCTATTGTTCTCCGCACGGAGCTTTTCGTTCTCAGCTTTCAACAAAGCATTTTCATGGCGTTCATGTTGAGCCTTCATTTGGGTGCGTTTGTTTTGGAACCAAAACTTGACTTGTAAAGGCTCTAACCCTAACTCACGGCCGAGCTCCTTCCTTCGCTTGTCATCTGGGTGAGGGCACTCGCTAAAGAATCTGAGAAACAAAAAAAAAAAAACATGAGAAAACAAAAAACAAAAAGTTTTCATCTCAAATTACAAGATGAAAAAAAAAATCTTTTACGCTTCCATCTCTTGGATTTGGATCTGAGTATGGCGATGGTAACGCTTCCGTTTCGGGCGTTGGCCAGGATCCTGATCATCTCCGGACGGTGCATCCATTTCAGTGCCCGATCTTGTGTCGTAATCATCGTCTATTCTGATCCTCCCCGTCAGTTCACTTCCGAACATACTCGGACTCGTACCAAATTTGTTGGGGGGGCTGAACATGGCTACAAATAGGCTATGGATTTTATGGGTTCTACAAAGTAAACCGTAAAAGTTTAAGCTCGTTAATCGAGAAGGATATTTCTTTCTCCTTCTAATATTATCTTAAGATATAATCAGAGCTCAAACCTACCATTTGTGACTAAACATAAGATCTTAGTAAGAAAAGCAGAAAAATGGATGGAAATGAGGAGAGAAAGTTACTTATTGTTGGCAAAGGAGACTCAGAACTTTCAGCAAAGATGGTGCCTTTATATAACCCTAACCAAAACTACACAGATGACATATCTGTGGATTTTCTACAGTGGTTTTTTGGGGTGGTTTCAATAGATTCTCTGGTTTTGTTTTTCTCTTTGGGAAAAACTAATGGGATTATTACAAGTTGCAAAACAACTGAAATGACTGTGGGGGTGGGGTGGGTTGACACTGAATAAACCCTTTGACACGCACGAATTTTCAGACCAAAAAACTGTAACGCTCGACTCGACTAAGATATCTAATGATGTACTGTAAGAAACCAGCTGCTGGTACTATTAAACATATATGAAAATAAACCACCTTTGGGAGGTTAAGAGATGAGTGGTTTTCGACTGAAACCTAAGCTATCTGGTGAAGAAGATGAAGGAAAAAAAAGGAGATAAATGAAGAGAAGAAAGAGGGAAAAGATATGGTAGCTAAGTAGTTATTGCAGGGGTATTGATTGGAGATGGTGCAATAGCATTAATGGAGGGTTAGAAAGTGGTGTAATTGCGAGAGAGAAAGAGAAAAGGAGAGCATCTTCTTCCCTTTTATTTTTGTTTAAATTTACTTGCTAGAGTGTGATGAATGATATGAATATATACGAGCCATTTCGGTTCGGTTTAATTTATATTCGAAAAAAATCTGGGTTAGTATCAGGGATGGACCAACGAGGTTGGAGGGGTAGTCATCCGTGAAAATTTAAAATTCTTATATGATTTAAAAATATATATATTTTTTATTAAAAATCTAATTTCACCTCTCCTAAAATTTTATAAGGTTGCTCTCTAGAATTTTATAAGTTAGTATATAGCATTTCTATTTTAAAAAATATAAATCACATGGAATATAAAAATTAATCTAATTGACACACCCCGGTTCATATCATTGTTTTTTCAAAAAAAAAGTTATGATTTATTTTATAAATTAAATAAAAAATAAAAGTTAATTTAAATAATTATGATTTTTAAACTTAGGAATAGATTTCACCAAACTTTTACGGTCGCTTTCATCAATATTGATAGGTTATTTTCATAATTAGCAGAATAAATATCTTAGACATACAAAATTAATAATCTAAAATGCTTTGCCCACTCGATTTTTTCATTAATAAATGTGCAATGTCTCACAAATAAATATATTTACCTAAAGAATTAATTAGGTGAAAATTAATAACTTATGCATATAAATCCACTAATAATCAGTCACTTTTTTTTTGAATTTAAAAGAATTACAATTAGGCACTAATGTCGACCAAACCGGTTGTAAGGAGGGCCATGGATATCACGATCCAACAGAGGTAAAATAGTCGGGGGGCATCATCAATGATCGAGAGATGGTAGCGAGATGTCGAGGCTAACTTTGAAAGACCGTCAGTTACTTTTTTTTCTTTAATTACCCAATAATTCTTTGTTATCTAAAAAGAAAAATATATTGCCATTTTTTTCTCTTGCATTTATATAGAAAGCAAATCTTATATTATCTACCCAAAAATATGCATTAAATAAATAAAATTACCAAATATGTATAAATACAGTTATTTATTTACCAAAAACACGAGATTCTTAAAAATATAAAAACCAAATAATAATAATTGCTTACCAAATAACAAAAATATTAGATTATTAGTATATATGTATAATACACGAGCGTATTATGACCGTTGCATACGCGTGTATCTTATTTGAACATGTGTATTTTTAATTATCTTCACCTGTTAAATAATTCTTGCAAGTTATAATTATGAATTGATTTTTCATCCTAAAGATATTGTTGAGAAATTGTACTTCATATTTTTAAGAAACCTACCAACTTTTTGTACAAGATGGCTAAATATTATAGTTTTTCATCCTAAAAATATAGTATATTTCAGAGTTTTGTGGCTCAAATATTGCATTATTCGGTTCGAAAAGTTTATGATTTGACCTACTTGGTGAGTAAGTAAAATTAAAAGAGCATGTCGCGCGTTCAATCCGTATATGACTATATTTCTTGTTACTCAAGTTTTCATTGCAATCCTATAAATAATTATTGCAGATTAAGGTTTAGTTTAAGTCGTAAAGTTATTTATTCGTGCAAATTGATACTCTTGTATTATTTCGACATTAAAATGAAATTATTTTTCTTTGTCTACAGTTTTTCATCGTAAAATTGGAAGAACATGAATTTGTTTGTTGTTATCCTACAATAAATAATTTTTCATCTTGTTGTAGTATGCACCATGACCTAATTTATATCATAAATGAGTGACAATATATTAATTATACATTATGAAATGAAGTTTGTGGTTGGCTTGTAAAAGACAAACACATCCATATATTAGGAA
Source organism: Hibiscus mutabilis (assembly GCA_019671005.1). Classification (NCBI taxonomy): domain Eukaryota; kingdom Viridiplantae; phylum Streptophyta; class Magnoliopsida; order Malvales; family Malvaceae; genus Hibiscus; species Hibiscus mutabilis. The sequence continues at coordinate 28,373 of JAGYYJ010003228.1, forward strand.
CAGGTACAAAAGAACATACAAATAGGAACACATTCATATTGATTATATATGGCGTTAGGTTTCCAAAATCAAAATGTTTAAAGCATTCCAACCGTTTTATTGTCTTGTCTTTAACTGAGATGTCATTCCAACAATGTGCTGAGGTTATGAGCCACCCAATCTTCAACGCAGTATTTTTTTCACGTGTCTATTATTGATTGAGTATAAATTCAGTTGACATTAGTGTTATTCAAGACATTTATAAATTATTGGTTCAAGTAAATTTATACGTGTAATAACCACTCGAAAATCTTGATTGGTCAGGGACGAAACTGTTATATAGGTGATCGACTTTCGATGTATATAGCGAAAGCGATGTACATTAATTATGTATATCAACTTTGGCAGAAGGTTTGAAATCATGTGTTTTGTTTGTGCTTGTCTTGGACCGTCACCTTATACGAACACCATACGCTATTGTCATTATCGTGCTACATGATAAAAGCATAAATTTGATTGTATAGTTGAAGGGAAATATAATAAAAAAAGAAAAAACTTTGATACACAGGCCGTGTAAACTTTAGTTTACACGTGCCTTTTAGTTTTAGGGGTTAGGGTTTTATTTTAGGGGTTTAGGTTGTAGGGTTTAGAATTTAAGGTTGGTGTTTAGAATTTAGGGTTTAGAGTGTGAGGTTTAGTTTTTTAGGGTTAAGGTTAGAAATTTAGGATTTGGGTTTTTATAGTGTAAATATTCAAGCTTGTGTAAAATTAATTTTACACAGCCTATGTATCAAAGTTTTACCCAAAAAAAATGCAAACTTTATTGAAAATAATGAAAATGTGATATTTTTTTAAATGGATAAAAAAATATGAGTAAAAATAGAGGCGGGAATTGGATGGATTCGGGTATTTTAAAGTTCGAACTATCTTGGGTTTATGCCTTTTAAGATTTGAGTATTTTTAGGTTCAAATTTTTTGAACAATAATTTGGCGTACGTCCATAATCCAAACGATCACTTGGTTGCTGCAGTCCATAAGCCATACCATGAGCAGAGACGGACCTATTAGTAACCTGGGAGGGGCTCTCGCCCCACGCAGGAATTTTTTTTTTAGCTTCATTCCAGGTCTTAAAATTTTTTAAGCCCAAAACGATCCATTCTCTGCTAATATCAACCAATGTCAAGAGAAATAGCATGGATTTATGAAAATAAAACAAGATTCAATATCAATATAATTTCATGGATAATTATTCCTTATATTGTCACTGGAATAGAAAAACATCACAGACGAGTTTAAGATGTTGTCACGTGTTATAAAAAACCGAAAAAAGACACGCGACAACATCTCAGATCCGCTCGTGAATTCTAACTTACACAAACATTGCACAAGTTCCTACACTTGTTTAAGAGGAACTTCAGCAGCCGTTTTCCTGTATGTAAATTCTTAATGACCAGTTGAAATCAAAGAGCCACAATGTTGCATGATAATTATTGCTAAATTTCAAAGTCTGCTGATGAACACAGTTGAGTGTATATAGGCTTCCGTGAAGATTTTGAGGAAGACTTGGGATTCTTTTTCCAGTTTTGCTTCTTGGGAACATTTGGCAAGTCCTTGGAAGACAAGTTTCTTATCATCTCTGTTGCAGGTTGGGATCCCATTGTTTGTCCAAAATCTGTTTACAACAGAAAGAAAGTGATTGATCATAATGTTACATTAACTTAAACCTACGTTGCACTAATACGGTTATAATTACGCATACAGAAACGGGGACAGAAAATGACAATTGTCAAGATTATAGGGTATGGTACGACAAGGGTACAATACATATAAAATAAATTCTAAATTCTAAAAAAATTGCAAAAATAAAAGGTCATAAAAATATCATGTGATATGATATCATACATTCTTATATATTTATAGTTGAATCATGTGAGCAACAGAAAGTCGAAGTAAGAAAAAAAAAGACAGAAACAGAGTGGGAGAATAGAAAAAAATAGAGAGAACAAATACTTGCACATACCCAAGTCGTACCACACACGTCCTCGGTACATGGACATATCAAGTATGTGATACGATTTTAGAATGGAGTACCTAAGCTTCCTAATTTTTACAAGGTCATTAAGACCATAGTTAAGAATGAATTGGGAAAAAGGTCAAATTACAGTTTTGGTCTATCTACTATGCTCAAGTTTGAGGTTTAATCCTTGTACTTTGATATGTAATAATTCGATTCTTCTACTTTTATAATAATGTCATTGTTAGTACAAAGACGCAACACCCTTAACCTATTTCGGGAAAAAAATACTGGTGTATTTTTCTTAAGAACCACATCCAACTTAAGGTCAAATTATGGTTTTCGTCCTACTATTTTGCGCAAATTTTAAAATTTAGTTTCTATATTCTAATTTGAAATAACTTGACCCTCTACTTTTATAATGTCATTAATTAACCAAAGTAGTTAACATTATTAACTATTCGGTTAAAATACTAACATATATATATATATATATATATATATATATATATATATATATATATATATATATATATATATATATATAAAAATATCCCTTATAGCTCGAATCAAATTATGATTTTGGCCCTTTTACTAGTCTCAAATTTAAGATTTAGCCCTTATAATTTGTTCTCTCTACTTTTATAATATCATTCAATTTGGCTAAAATACTAATAAGATTTTCCCCTTATAAATACCCTTCAAACTCAAGGTCAAATTATGGTTTTGGTCTTTTCACTATTATCAAGTTCGAGATTTAATCTATATAATTTGATTCTCATACTTAAAAATGCTGGGTTTTTTTCTTCTTCTTAAAAACACCCCTCCCAATTCGTCACCTCGATATGGACTTTTACGTGTGATGGAAGATGTGTTTTAAAGAAAAATCTATGTCAATATTTCAATAAAATGGATAGCCGTGTCTATTTAAACTAATTAATGACATTATAAAAACGAAAATATCAAATTATATCATATTAATGTATAATAACTAATGAATAAATCTCAAACTTGAATGCAATAGAAGAACAAAAATCATATTTGATCTATGGAAAACAACAAGGTTAAAGTTATAGCAATGTACTAGAGAAATAATCTATAAGTAGGACTAGTAAGCCTATAGATTCCCCTTGAGATGGAAGTTAATGTCCCGTGACATAAGAGCCAAACTCTTCATGTCTTGGAAACTTAGCTTCAAACAAATTGGGACATTAAAAATTCCCCTAATCAATGTGACCCTTGAAAAGTCCTACTTTTCTATTTTCTTATTATGAACTCTCCCTATAATATTTGCTCTTTTTTTTCCGTTTACACCTATATTCAGTTGTCACGTGAGTTTCGATAATATCTATTAGAGTTAAATTAGATTAGATTCTTAAATATGGTGTGAAGTTATCGGACGTAATTTTCTCATTCACAAGATTCGAAACCGAAATTTTTCTTAAAAAACATCAATTTCTTACCATTTTGTCTCAACAAACGTTCATATAACCTTAGCTTTTTACCTATTATTCTCTCTATTGAATATTCTTGTCTATTATTTATTCACAGCTAAACGTGCATGCATATTACTCTATTAGAATATCATTTGGGGGAAGTTTTATCATATCAAAACAAAAAAAGGCAAATTGCATGAAAATATGACTAGAGAAAACTTACCGATTGATGCTGCTGTGAAACCAGGGCCCGTCTTGAATTCATTCATCTGCATCAAGTTCCAGGCCAAGACAAACAATTAAGAGATAAACACAACACCACTTTGTCCTAAACAAGTAGTAGTATTCCAATATCCAAACCATGTAAAAATGCAGACAAAACTTACCCAACTCGGTGCAGTCTCAGAATGGCCATCCCAGCCAACATGAGCAACGTGTTTAACATCTGTTGGGTACCCAATTTCCATCTCTTGCTCCTTCACAACTAAAAAAAAAACCTTTCTGTAATCCCAGGAAACATTCTCAAATATGTTCATGTTTCAGACATTTGCAGAAAGTGTATAAGGGACCAAAGGGACTTACCAAAGATTTTGGAAATGGATTTGAAGCTTTTGTAGATCCCTTTGATCTTTGACTTGGTAGCCATGGTGGTGGAGTAATAGGAACAACAACAACAACAGAATGGGGCAGCCGATGCAAAGAATGATTAAATGTTGAAAGGAACTCTGGATCCAATCTTCACATCTCTAAGAGGAAATAAACCAAACACACGGAGGCTGAAAGTGCAAGCAAAAAGGATGAAAATGGCGGCTTGAATAGAGTGAAAGGAGATATCTTTTGTGGGTGTCTATAGGCTGCTTCAAGTAAAAATGGGGAGCTCCGGCCTTTGTTATGTCCTCTTAAGGAAACTATGACAGAAAATGTGCAAGTAATTTTTTCTCATTAAATGTGGGAATAAAAACAAGAAGATTTATGGATAGGAACAAAAAAAACAATTATACTCTTATAGGTTATAGACAACTGTTTGAAGTTGTATTGTTAATTGACATAATTTTGTTTAATACCTTAATGAATGTAAAATCTACCCTACAAAAGAACCCAAATTCAGGAGAGAAAACTTCTTAGCTTTATCCTAATTTATTTTGATTTGGTATAATTTTATGTTTATATTTTTATAATGTTATTAGTATGTCGAAATTAATAACACTTTTAATTGCCATCGTTTTAGTAATGACAATTGTTTTTGTTATTACTGGATCATACGGTTACAGTTATGCGAAAATACAATTAATTATGTCCGAGAAATAACAAAATTACATTTTATTTCAATGCTTATGATTGTATTCTTTAAAGAGAATCACGTCATCACTTTAATGGAAACGTGGAAGTTTTTCAACTGACTATGATTATGTAATCTAATAACGATTAAAAAGAATCAATGTCGTTACTTTAACGATGATAACTAAAAACATCATCGATTTGGACATATTAATAACAATATAAAAGTAACGGATACCGACACTTATAGAGTCGAGTCGAATGACACGGAACTCAATGTCCCTACAAGATCTTAGGGCGAGTCTTGAGGATAGACAAAACAATGACGAGAGAGAATAAAGTACGACCTAACTTGACCTTAGATTTAGTCAAGATCTTTTTAATTATCAGACACAAGAGAATAACAAAATTAAGTTAAATTAAAGTAATGACAATTTTTTTATTATTACCAGATCATACAAATATAGTCATGTGAAAATACAATAAATTTTATTCGACAAATAACAAAATTACCTTACATTTCAATGCTTATGATTGTATTCTTTAAAGAAAAATCACGTCATCACTTTAATAGAAGTAACGTGGAAGTTTTTCATCTGGCTATGAATATGTGATTTAATAACAATTAAAAAGAATCAATGTCGTTACTTTAACGATAATAACTAAAAATATCATCGATTTGTAAATGTTAATAACAATATAAAAGTAACGGATACCGACACTCCCTACAAGATCTTAGGGTAAGTCTTGTGGATAAATAAAACAATGCTGAGAGAGTTTGTCCAAAGTAAAGTGACCTTTGTGATTATTAGACACAAGAGGGTCGTAAAATTATGTTAAATTGATTAAATTTTAGATTTTAAGATAACATAGGGACTAAAACTACAATTATCCCCTGGATTTAACCTTGCAAATCCAAAACAAATCTTTGGTTTTATTTGATATATTTCGTGCCGTCCACATTAGAATATTTGGGGTTTTGAATCTGACTTTTAACAATGTCGTCCCTATCAATAATCTCAAACTGCTACTGACCAAATCGTCTTGCCATCGAATACAGCTAAAGTTTAGTTTATGCTGAGAAGTGTTGATTGTTGAGCCACGTTAAGGAGCAGCTGTCTCTTGGAATGAAACACACCATTATTTTTTTCCACTGATATCTCAACACTTAATCAGTACAATAACCAGAGAATTATGTTTCCTATACCTTGCTGGGCCACTTTGAAACAAAACAAGGCAGATGGGGCTGAGGTGCGGTTGGCACCCTGAATTTAAAATTCGCATATGTTTTAGAAAAATTTTAAATTTTTTTTATAAATTTATTCTTTAAATATTATAAGTTCGCCTATAACATAAAATTTTTAAATAATAATGACCGGATGGCTAGAGCTTTCTCACCTGCTTCCTTCCTTCCCCTAGGTTCTAAACTCAAGCAAGAGCATTCCTTTCCCTCTTCTCCCCTAGGTCCAGGGATTAATTCCCAAGAGGATCAGTCCCCCCTTCCTTTGTTCAAAAAAAAATTAAATGCAGTATAATGATGAAATAAAACTTATTTAAAATTTATAGATTAAATTGTAAAAACATAGTATCTAATATATAAACAAATTGAATATAATGTTTTAAAAATGTATTCGACGTCAATAAAATTTATAAATTTATTTTGTAAACATGTGAAATAAAAGTTTATCTATACAAAGAGTATACAAGTGATTATATTTTGATTTCATATTTTAAATGTGCTCAATTAAATGCATTACAATAATAAACATATTCATGGCTAAAGTTTAATTTAACAGAACATAAAACATCATTCGACCAAAAAATAATTGCAGAGGATCTCTGCCAACTAGTGGCGGATCTGTTAAACTCCCAAGAGGAACAATTGCATCCATTTTTTCTTTTAAAAATTATAGAATATTTAAAGAAAAAAATTATTTTAAACTTTATTTTTTTTTTAATTTTTAAATCTGTCACCGTTACCAATCTCTATTTAATTCCCTCGCAACTGACATAAACCGACAACTATTATACTAAAATTTTGAATTCTAGATTGTACTTGAGATTAGTTAACATTATTTCATTTTAGTGTAACAAATATATATTCACATCAAAATAATTCTGAACCCTAAATTCTATACTAAATAATTCGAATCAATCAGACAAAAAAGGAGAGGGATAAAAACTATTGGAAAGAAGATAACTCTTACCACAACAATGTCAAAGAAGAAAACAAGTAACTAGGTTAAAATTAAGACTGAAAAATTCTAAAACTAAGATGAAAAGAAATTATGATCCACCACTAACACTACCATTAAAGATCTCAATAGTATCACCTTGAACAACTTGATGCCACCTAAATGACCGATCATCGTCCATCACATTTTGCTTATAAATGAAAAAATACCCTTCCTGTGGCAGATGAAAATGGACCCTTTGGTGCAACTTCTGCAGCTCTTTCCTTAGCTCCCCTACATTGTCCGTCGCATTCACTTCCACCGGTATCTTCTTCATTCCGGACTTCGGCAACACCAACAGCTTCAACTTCTTCGAACCCGCCGCTGTGGCACCCGCCGACCCTGTCCCGGAATTCGTAGGCGGCGGCTTGACATTGACATCGGTATCGTTATTCTCCGTCGGCTCGCATAACGACTCGGATTGAACTACTAGCCGGTTAACCTTGACGGGTTCTATTTGATCATGAATGTTGTGGTTCGAGTCCAATTCGAGGTGGTCCGAGGTCTTGGACGATGGGAGTTGCATTTTCTTCAACGGCGATGAACATTGCTGATTTTGTTCATTGAGTTGGGGAGTTGGTTTATCATTAGTGTCGGACTCCGAAGCGACGAGTAATTGAATACGTGAGTTCTGGAGGATTTCGCAGAACTCGACGTCTCTTTCGTCTTGAAGGACTTGGCCATTGAAGACTAGGGTTTGGTTAGGTATAGGGATTCCCTGGTACTTCTGGACTTTTTCTTTGATTTCAAGAACTGTATCGAAGAAGCCAACTTCAATGGAAAAGGGTTTGCCTTTTTGGGTATCGAAGATGACATCCATTTGAAAAGATATGGTGAAGACTTCAATGGCTATTCTTTCTTCTTGTTTTTTGATGAGATTTATGGCGAATAATCTGGCGTTTGTTAACACCTATATCCGATATATTGCAACCATTAGGCGTGATTTTCTCATTTATTTCTCTGGATTTTTCAAGATTTGGAAGTTTTTTTTTTCTGCTCTTAAAAAGGTTCGGATTTTCACTGCATGAATTTACAATTGGCAGATTTTGTTTTCCATTTTGTCACTATTTTTGTGATTCAATTACTCCTTTTGTTATGGGAGAGGAAACGTTTATTTCAGGTTTTTAGTTTATGATTTATATTTTCGGGTTTAAAATTTAAAATAATTATTTATATTTTAAATTTTGTAGTTTATACGGATAAGATTGTATAATCATTTTGTATAACTTGTTTATCAAATAATAAACTATACAAAAATTAAACAAATTCTTATGTTAACTGAATTTAAACGAGAATTGGTTCAAGTAGTAAACAACTTGATATCGCTTAAGCAAGTCTCGAGTTCTTCTCGCTGAGAGGCTCGCCCACCGAAACCAAGAGTATGACATGGATCTATTCGAATTAGTTAGGACAGAGCCTAAAAATCAATAAGGCAACCAAAAAAATAATTAAGATTAAAATTTTTAAATTATTCTTCTGTTAACTAAGTTTAATACTTAGGATTAAAATTTCTAATTTGAGAATAATCCATTTTCCATAAAAATCTTTCGTTCCTTATTATTAATCTCAGTCATCCATTTTATTCAAATAATAAGAGATCATCTCAAAATCTTGTGAATAAATTTATCTTAATCTTAAAAATGTCACCCATTATAGATATCATAGATGTCCATAGAAGCACAATTAATCTGTTATTACTATACAGGATCTCAATGTGCAGTCTAAAGAAATCAAATGACTCGTCTAAGCAAACTACAAACAAGGGCAAACTTGACCGTACACATCCTTCTTCGTGTATCGTCGGTCCCAAGACTATGGGACATCTGCAATGGGAAAAAAGTGTTTGATGAATTGCAAAATGCAGAGTATAAATATTGAAGACGATGCATGGGATTAGGAGTTTTATGACCTTCGGATGAGTACAGCTCGGGAGGGAGTTCGTATGGCACAGGCAATGTAATTACTTCAGATGCCTTGCTTCCTTGCCAAGCAAGAGTAACCAACTTCGTTTTCGTTGCTACAGAATTACCGGTAGTGTTTGATTGTACGATGCCCTGAATTAAAAAGCAGTCAAAATGGTCATACCGGTTTCTTTATCACATAATGCTACGTAGGTAAAGGCAACTGAATCCAACTGAATCGGAAACAGCTATTTACCTTTGATGAACCTCCATTAGCGGTACAAGAAAAACCGCGACCGTCTTCTTTGATATGGGAAGGTAAAAATAGCACACCAAGCTAGAAAGATTTATACAGAAATAATGAGAGAAAAGTCGAAGAAAACCCGATGCATTCATTTGTTGATTATCAACATTCTTGAAAGATTGGTAAAATGCAGAGCATTCCATTGGTTTGGTTTCGTCAATCTATTCGATGGGATTTCATACATTAGCTCAGACGTACGTACCTCATAAGAACGGATCATCAACTGAGAATTGTTCTTCTGAAGAGCTCCCCAGGCAGCTTTGCTAAGATTTGCCGAAGTTAGCAAGAACCAACTGCATCAATGGAGAAAGTTTTAGAAACCAACACGAGAAAAGAGACCTTTTTTGATGGCTCAAAGTCGAAGGTAGATCGGAGGAAATAGAAAATCTCAAAAATTAAAAGCTTTTGAAAGCATGATAGGGGCTGAATGGATTCTTACGCCAGTTCTTGCCCCTTGTAGCGGGTAAACGTCTTGATATGTGGCATTGCACGACTGAAACACCCAAAAGAAGAAAAATCTTAAGGATCAACAATGCAGATTGATGTTTTATAGCTTAATCTTTCACCAGCGATGAAATGGATATACCAACGGCCGGTATGGCTTGCCTTCCACTTTGCCCAATACTTCCTCAAGAATCCTTTTTCCACATTCGTTAGCGGACTTGGAATTGCACTTCCAGCACCATAACCCTAGGAAACAACGTAGAATAACGAATATAAGAGAAACTTCACTTGATGAGATGTAATGTTTTTTGTTCAACATCTGCTCACACCACTAACGAGTTAGTTTAAACTTTAAAGCCTAAAATATAATGTTAACACTGAGAAACCTAATTGATAGTACCTCTAAGGCGCATCTGACGTCTTCAACAGTGGGCCAAATTATCGATGACTCCCCAATCCAAGGGCTGTTTTATCTTCCGAATAACCCGATGACAATGAGGTTGCTAGCTCGGCCATCCATTTCTCGTCCAATGAACCGAGGGAGGAGAACTACAACAACCCGAACAAGAAAAAATGGCATTAGTGAAAGCATAATATATACAACTCTTTTCATCTCCTAATCTATACCTACCATGAAAAGAAGCCCATAACTTAACGAAATTTCAATAAAGTTCGATCCCCCGAGCTTTAAAATCCAATCCAAATCACTGCATGACTCCAACATCACTAGAAGTCCAACAATACCTGATAAACTAGAGGAGATCTCTGAAACTCTTTATCAAATACGCACTCCTGGAGAACAGTACGCATCTTCATATGGCCCCATATTTTCATATTGGAACCCGTATGATATCCAGGGACGGACGCAATTAGTCGAACCTGAAAATTTTCAAATAATTTATAGGGTCCCACATATAGTTATGATCTGTAGGTATGGATCTAAAATATAACTTCAAACAAATAAAATTTTACCTTTGCCTCACTGTAATCGAACTTCTTGAAGAAGGTGCAATTAATGTTGAAGTTTCCGAGAGCTGGTAAATTAGCGGTGAACTCTGGCCACTGTAATAATTCCAGACAAATACCTGGAAGTTTTGTATGAAGGGAGAAATGTTTAAATTCTCTGAGCCGATCAAAATCGTGGTTTTAGCAAGCAATTTATAAGAGCCAATCCACAGAATGTGCAAAATTTTGGTACCTTTAATGTGCTGAGATAGTCATTCTCAAATGCACATCCTTTTGCCGAGTTACTTTGATCTTTCCAAGGGAAATCTTGCATCCATAAACCTTGACTTTTATTGTTCCAGTCAACGTATATTAAGTTTGCCGTATGAACAATAACTCTCACTCCTTTAGGATACACAAGGAGCATTGCCTTTGAATGGTGTGTTCCAAATGAAATCGGTAATGGTGGCTTGTGTAGAATCCAATTGTTAGGCTTGCTTCTCTGTATAAGGAACAAAAAATAATGTGAAAATCCACAAATCGAGCTTCCAGCGATAAAAAGAGACATCTAGACCTATAGCTGACCTTCATAAGATCCAGCCTGCTATCACCTTCCCCATGAATAACCAATACATTGGGAATTTTCGCAACTTTCGGACATGCTACACAAGGCAAGATGCAGCAACAGTGTTAGATGTAACGAAGCAGTATAAACCGGTAAGAAAAAAAGAAAAGCCTCATAATCAAACAACAAGAACTACACCAAAATGATAAGTCGTTAGAATAACCAACATCGTAACCGAAGTCCTTACACTATGTTACTTGAGGAACAGAAAAACAGACGGCATCATAAAAGTTAAAGACAATTCACCTGATATTAACCAATCAATATCTACCATGTAATTCGAGAGGACCGCAAGAAGAACATCCCCCTAGCAATGTAATAAACAATCAAGCAAAGATAAATTCAGTAAACTAGCAGAAATGTAAAAAAAAGGCCATACATAACATGAATCACTAATACCATTACCTCAATCACATCCCCTATAGAAACAGAATTGGTATTTGCCCATGCCGGCAAGCCTTGAACTTTCAAGAGACGAAATGTATGCGGCAACTTATCATTCGAAACCCGAAAACCACGAATAGCTTCAACACAGTTCTGCTCTTTATTACTACTGTCTTTCTCCTCTGCCTATCAAATTAGAGCAAACCCATCAAAACCAAAGCTTTTAAAGAAAAAATATAACCCTAAACTTCAAATTTAATACCTTCAACTGATTAGCCGAGCTTGCTTCATTTTTTGAACCTTGATTTCGCATTTTCTTAGCAGCAAGTTTCGGGCTTTCTCCATTGTTGTTAGCTTCATTAAAACTTCTCTTCTTTTCCCCAGTTGAAGATGAAACGTATTTGAAAAGGTGATGACCCGGAATCAGCTCCATGATATCACCATTGCTAATAGCAGCATTTTCGCGGGAAGCAAGCTTCTTTCTCACTTCGCCGGACCTAACAATCACTGGGTTCGTTCCCTCCTACAAAAATTCCACAAATTGATCAACAAAAGAAAGAGAGTGATCAAAAGAGAGAGAGAGAATGAATAAATTAGGGGAAAAGAATGGAACTTTACGACGAATAAATCGGCGGAGCCGTCAGGGGAGGCGGTTACAAAATGTGTTTGCGGCTGAGACGCTTGTCGGGAACAGAAACATCGTTACGGCCGACGAAATTGGGGCCGTGGAAGAGCGGGAGCTTAGGGGGTGAAGCGTCTTCTTCGAGATTGTTATTTACAGCAACCAAATATCCAATCTGTTAACAAATAAAATGACTTTTTAAACATGATTTTTTTAGAAAATAACAATGAAAAAAAGATTTATTTCAAAGGGATTATCGACCTGTGATCGAGGCATTGGTGAGAAATGGCGTTCGGTGCATGAAACTGGAACGAAGGGGACAGAGAAACAAACGGTAACTTGAAGAGAGTGGTGTCGTTCTTCTTTTTCCGGCCTGGGCTTTTGGGGATTATTAGTAAATACGAGTTTTGAACTAATTAATTTTGAGGTAGTGGACTGTTGGGCCTCGCGGTGCGGTGCACCGCAGTCCGCTACCATAAGTGGGCAGTGGAAGGGTGGCAGCTCGGAAGAGAGAAACCAATTCAATGGAACACCGGAGTCCCAATGACAAGCGTCGTGAACTGTCAAAATAATTATTCTTTAATCTCAAAATAAATAAATAAAAATATAGTATAGAGAAGAAGGATCGATCCGCGAGAATTAAGAAGTTGCTGATATACGGTTGTTCTAATTATGACTGTTGCAAGATAATTTTAGTGAATGAGGGGTTTTGATCGAAGAAACTAGAGAGTAAGAGTAAAATCATTGTGAGAATAAATTAAGTAAAAATAAATTGATTAAATTAATTAGCCTCAAGCTTTTTCTCCTCTTCAATTCAAAATGATCATTGAAAAAGAATTTTCACTCCGGATACATGCAGGTTACAATCTACAATGTCCAACCCTTGTAACTTGTTTTTCTCTTTGGTAAACCGATAATCTAAAATCAATTTTTAGATTCCAGTTTTCTGGTTAGACTAACCGCTTTTGCTCCGCTTCAATTCAAAATTATCATTGAAAAAGAATTTCCACTCCGGATACATGCAGGTTACAGTCTACAAGGCCCAACCCTTGTAACTTGTTTTTCTCTTTGGTAAACTGATAATCTAAAATCAATTTTTAGATTCCAGTTTTCTGGTTAGACTAACCACGACTATCGCCGTTAGAATAAAATAATTTTTAAAATTTGGAAAAACCCAACTCGAATTATGTTGTCTCAATGAGAATCGAATCCGATCTCAATTTCTCTTAGCGAATCCGTCGTTCAGTGTGTTCATAGGAAGTCAAAACCACGACTATCGTCGTTCCTTCCTCCCGACTGTAAATCTCAACAACAATCAAGTCAACGCTAGCTTTTTGAAGTGAAAGCGAAAAGATTTTAATAGAAAGGCCGATTGCCGATCTAGGTTTTCAGAAAATTGAGAATGTAAAACAAAGTTGTTAAGTGCTTTTTAATTCTCACAAGGTGAATCGAAGCTTCGCTTTAAGCCCTTGGCTAATAGAAAAAATTTAGCTAAGCATGATTATGGTGAAAACCATGCTTAGCATTTTAAAAGAAAGTAAAAAAACTAAATGAAAAAAATGAAAAGAATAGAGAATTTTATAAAACTTTCAAAGTAAAAACAAAGCTAAAATGAGAGATGATTTTCTAGCTTACCCTAATGGGGTATTTATAGTATTTTAAAACCTTAAAATAACCCTAAAAGATAAAAGATAAATCCTAAAAATATTTAAATTAAATACAAATGATAATCCCAAGTTTGAATTTAAAATCTCAGCTGATAAGCTATTGATTCGCGGGTGATAAGCTATCCCATGCTGCTGACGTCATCTTCTAGAAACTGCTGACCAGACGCCACGTCAGCTTTCATGTCCAAATTCATGCCCACTGACTCGGCTTTGATTCCAGAAAATAAAAAAAACTGCAAAACATGCTCTTTTAGTGATGTTTTCTGGAAATTGAGGTCTTGCGCAAAAACAAATAAAAACAACCCAAATTAGTAATATCAACCGTCGAACAATGAGTAATTAATAACAAAATAATAACTATTTAAATCACTCATCAAATTCCCCCCACTTATTCAATGCTTGTCCTCAAGCATTTCTCAATCAAAGTATCAAAAAGTCCAAGTTGCCATCTCAATTTCACAAAATTCCAAGACTTCCAAGTAAATCAAAATCATAGCAATTGATAAAACTTAAGAGCAATAAAGCTAAAGGCACAATTAAAAGCAAATAATAACAAAGCATGACATTCCAATTATTCATTAATCTCAAAGAAGCAAGACTTAATACCTCACATTGGTTCACTCATTCCGCTCAAGTGTTTCGGGTAAAAAGAATCGCTCAAGCCTAACTAATCAAAGCATTACCATAAGCTTGTAACTAAATCTAATCTCCACTACTAAATATGAACATGATGTAATAATCAAGAGGTCTTTAAAAGGGTTGTAATGGGGCTAAGGTTCGGGTATGATAAAGGCCAAAATCGAGTTTAAAAAATTCAAGACAGAGAAAATTAATCCAGAGAATTATTCAAAGGGAAGTAAAAATAAAAGAAAGGAAAACAAGGAACCAAGCAATCAAAGCTTATTTACTTTTTCTCTCTTTTTTTCTTTCGAACTTCTCCCTTTTTTTCTTTTTTTTGCTGCTACTCGAACGAAACTATTTTGTACTGTTTGAACAGCTTATTTGATCTGTTCTGCACTATATTTTTCTGCACTATTTGAAACTGCACTTTTTTTTTCTTTTTTCTTTCGAATCTCTTTTTTTCGCTTCGGAATAACCTTAACTTTGTCCTGAAAAAGGGTGACAAATAGAGGGAAAAACAACAAAATAGGTTCAGGTTTAAAATATGGTAAATCAAAGAAAAGGATAACGCTCAAAATTAGTTATCTAAGGGGTAAATAAACAAAGGGTAGGCCATTTTTTTGGGAAGAGAAAAGGGTTAAAACCTAATGCCTCTATCACACTAAAGCATCACATTCAATCGTATAGTCTCGACAAGCATTATGCTACAAGTTCTAGAATGCTAAGAATTAGTCGGCACACTCAAAATTAACAAAGAGAAATAAAATAAATGTATGCTCATTAGGCTCAAAACTCACATGAAAGGTTAATTGCACTAAGTCATGCTATCAATTTAACCAACAAATGCATGGAATGTCACAAAATTTAAAGAAAAATAAATTAATCATGCCAATTGTCGTCATGCTCCCTAAATTATAACAAAAGCGAGATTAAAATTCACAAGAAAAAATAAAGAAATAAGGTGAAAAATAAGATATGAAACCATCAATTTCAACACATCAATTCAAGAAAAACTCAATTCCAACCAATTGAATAAGCAAAGTGAAATTTGATGCAACTTCCACCGCCTCACTTAAGTCATATTGTCTCAATATGTAAATGAAAGCACAAAAAAGGGAATAGAGAAACTCCCCGTGTTTAATGACGGCCGCGACCAGAGGTATTTGGGTGAACTATGGCGGCGCAAACCAGTGACGACCGCTAAGTACAAGTGGCGGTATAGCAGCTTGCTTCTCTTGGCATATTGTTCTTACCATTGTTGAAAGACAGAGGATTTGTGATGAAGTTAGAGGTTGGGGGTGGAGAGGGTATGCGGCTGATGAAGAAAAAAGAAAGGGTTTAGGTTTGTTGTTTAGCTTGAGTCATGTGGGGAAAGTTAAAGTCAAAGGGAAGAAGAATTTGTTTTTGGGAAAAGGGATTTGGCTTATCAAATAGTGTGGGGTCCATGTGATTTTAAAATTTAAAAGGAAAAGATGGTTTAAAGTAAAGATAAAGATAAGGATATAGGTGGGATGACGACAGAAGATGAGATTTTGGGTTTGGCTATGTTGTACCAAAGGATGATAGGGTTTTGCTAAAATGCACCGTGGAATAAATCCTTATTTTCTTGGTTGATCCATGCGTGTGAAGTTCCCAGGGGTTGTACAACTTGACAAAAAATACCACGATAGTCACCATTAATGTTCGAAAAAAACTTGGGTACCTAAAATTCAAACAAAATAAATCTAAAACAAGAATAAAAAATAAACATAAAATAAAAATAAAATAAAATGGGATGCCTCCCATTGAGCGCTTTATTTAACGTCGTTTAGCTCGACGACCTGATTCAGACTACAGGCAATGCGAAAAATACTTCTTCCACTTCTTGCGTTTTGTCTAACTGAGAATTTTCCTATGAGAAATTTTACGACTGTATAGTTTCTTCATTTTCTCTAACAAAATATCTTTTTTGCTTCTCAATTTATCTGGTGGTAATTTTAGCTCCAAATTTGGTGCCTGCAAGATAGAAAGGAAATTTTTAATTTTTGAGGGAGTTAAGCTTGAATCAGAATCAATTGAAATTTTTTTCTCAAACTTCCTGATCTCTTCTTCAAAGTCCTACAATTCTCTGCATAGATCATCGACAAGGTTAGGCTCTATAGATTCTTCAACAGCAAGTTCAATAACATCAATAAAATTAATTCTAGCAACATTATCTAGATATCGCATTGCTTTGTAAACGTCAAGCTTAACGACCTCATCGTCGAACTTTATTGTAAAAATTCTGCTTTTTCTACCGATTTTTGTATTTGCCGTGCTAAAGAAGGGACGTCCGAGAAGGATTTCTGAAGAAGTGTTGAATCGATCGTTTTTCATATCTATCACATAGAAATCTGCCAGAAAGATAAGGCCATTTACCTTTACTAGAACATTCTCGAGTAGTCATTTCGGATATATTACAGATCAGTCAGCTAGCTGTATTGTCACCTTTGTATCCTTCATGGGCTCAGCAGACATTGAGTTATATAGAGAAAGGGGCATAACGTTAATAGAAGCCCCCAAATCGCACATTGCACGTTCTATACCAACATTACCAATTTTGCAGGGGATGGCAAACATACCTTGGTCCTTTAACTTTGGCGGAAGCTTTCGTTGGAAAACGGCTGAGACATGTTCCCCCAAATTTACTTTCTCAATTTCGATAAGTCTTATTTTATTTGTGCATAAATCTTTTAGGAATCTGGCGTATCTTGGTACTTTTCGAATTACCTCAAGAAAAGGTATGTTTATCTCCACCTTCCGAAAAATGTCAAGAATCTCCTTTTGCTCGGCTTGTTTGTCGCGTTTAACCAACCTCGAAGTAAAGGGAGGTGCGACGTCATAGCGAGATGGTGGGGGAGGAGTTTGTGATTCATCTTTTTTTTTTCCTCTGGGATCTTGCGTCAACTTCTTCCTTCCCCTTTTGGGATCTCGATTCATCTTTTTTTGGGGATTCTGCAGCAACATCCTCTGGGACTGGTGGTGTAATAACAGTGCCGCTTCGAAGGGTGATTGCACAAATATTTTCTCGTGGGTTCGCCTCGGTTTACGACGGCAACTTCCCTCTAGATTCTAAACGACTCACCGCTAACGTTAATTGACTCACTTGTTTGTCAATTTTTTGAAAGTGTGCTTCGGTTCTTTGTTGAAACTTTTCCTGGGATAGCGCCAACCTTTCAACAATCGACTCCAATGACGGTTTTTGCGGCTGATATTGCTGTGGTGCAGGTGGTTGATAAGCTTGATTTGGTCTGGGATTGGGTCCATAGTTCAAGTTTTTATGGTCCTTCATCTCGGATTATAGGTGTTGGCGTGAGGGTTGTATGACCTTTGGGGAGGTCTTGGAAAATTACCTACTGCATTTACTCGTGCGACGTCTTCCTCTTGTATCATCGGGCAGCAATCCGTTAGATGTTCTGGACTCGTGCATATCCCGCAAAGTCTAGTCACGGCTTTTTTTTATCTACAACAAGAGATTGAACAATTTCAGCCAAATTGTAAATTTTATTTTCTAATGAAACATTACTTACCTCGTGAACCTGCCGAGAGGGTTCACTAGAATGGCGAAATTGCTGGGAGTTAGCGGCCATTGTAGAGATTAGAGTTCTTGCCGCTGTTGGGGTCATGTTCACAAGTGCCCCTCCACTTGCTGCATCGATCATCTTCATTTCCATTGGAGATAGGCCTTCGTAAAAATACTAAAGAAGCGTTTGTTCTGATAGCCCGTGTTGTGGACAATTTGCGCACAACTTCTTAAATCTCTCCCAGTAGTCGTATAACGTCTCACTATCTTTTTGTCGGATACTCAGGATGTTCTGCCTTAATTCGCTTGCCTTTGCCGCAGGGAAGAACCTATCAAGGAAAAGTCGCGCCATATCAGTCCAAGTTGTAACAGAATTAGAAGGTAAGTCAAATAACCAATCTTTGGCAATATCAGCTAAACAAAAAGGAAAAGCGCGAAGTTTTATTTGGTCTTCAGATACTCCCTGTGGTTTTGTACTCAAACAAACCATATGAATTTTTTTTAGGTGTTTATGAGGATTTTCGCTCGGCAAACCATGATAGGTAGGTAAAAGATGTATCAAGCCCGTCTTAAGTGTGAATTGTGTTTCTCCGTTCGGGAATGTAATGCACAACGGCTGTTGATTATGTGGTGCCGTGACAAGTTAGCGAATGGTTTGATCTTCTTCAGCCATTGGAATCTATTCATCGTCGGTGTCCTCAAAGTGTGTTTCGATTGTGGAGGACGATTCTAATTCTTGTTAGAATCGTTGTTTTCTTTCTCGAAGTGTGCGTGCGTCCAGCCATCGGGCAACTGCTTCTATCTCCGGTTCAAAATCTGTAAATTTGCCCGGATTCTTCCTGGTTATAAATCAAAGCAAACAATATTAGTAACTTTGCAGTAGTCCCCGACAACGACGCCAATTTTGACAAGCATCGTGAACTGTCAAAATAGTTATTCCTTAATCTCAAAATAAATAAATAAGAACGTAGTATAGAGAAGAAGGGTCGATCCGTAGGGACTAAGGAGTTGCTGATATACGGTTGTTCTGATTCTGACTGTTGCAAGATAATTTTAGTGACTGAGGGGTTTTGATCGAAGAAACTAAAGAGTAAGAGTAAAATCACTGTGAGAATAAATGAAGTAAAAATAAATTGATTAAATTAATTAGCCTCAAGCTTTTCCTCCGCCTCAATTCAAAATGATCATTGAAAAAGAATTTTCACTCCGGATACATGCCAGTTATAGTCTATAAGGCCCAACCCTTGTAACTTGTTTTTCTCTTTGGTAAACCGATAATCTAAAATCAATTTTTAGATTCCAGTTTTCTAGTTAGGCTAACCACGACTATCGCCGTTAGAATAAAATAGTTTTTAAAATTTGGAAAAACCCGACTCGGATTATGTTGTCTCAATGAGAATCGAATCCGATCTCAATTCCCCTTAGCGAATCTGTCGCTAAGTGTGTTCATAGGAAGTCAAAACCACGACGATCGTCGTTCCTTCCTCCCAATTGTAAATCTCAACAACAATCAAGTCAACGCTAGTTTTTTAAAGTAAAAGCGAAAAGATTTTAATAGAAAGGCCGATTGCCGATCTAGGTTTTCAGAAAATTGAGAATGTAAAACAAAGTTGTTAAGTGCTTTTTAATTCTCACAAGGTGAATCGAAGCTTCGCTTTAAGCCCTTGGCTAATAGAAAAAATCTAGCTAAGCATGATTATGGTGAAACCATGCTTAGCATTTTAAAAGAAAGTAAAAAAATTACATGAACAAAAATGAAAAGAAGAGAGAATTTTATAAAACTTCCAAAGTAAAAACAAAGCTAAAATGAGAGATGATTTTCTAGCTTACCCCAATGGGGTATTTATAGTATTCTAAAATCCTAAAATAAACCTAAAAGATAAAAGATAAATCCTAAAAATATTTAAATTAAATACAAATGATAATCCCAAGTTTGAATTTAAAATCCCAGCTGATAAGCTATCCGATGCTACTGACGTCATCTTCTAGAAACTGTTGACCAGACGCCATGTCAGCTTTCATGCCCAGATTCATGCCCACTAACTCGGCCTTGATTCTAGAAAATAAAAAAACTGCAAAACATGCTCTTTTAGTGCTGTTTTTTGGAAATTGAGGTCCTACGCAAAAACAAATAAAAACAACCCAAATTAGCAATATCAACCGTCAAACAAGGAGTAATTAATAACAAAATAATAACTATTTAAATCACTCATCACCCAATGTTGCACTCAACTCCACCTTTATCACATTGGACCGCAATACGTAGAACCAAAGTTACTCAGCCAAACGAGACGGTGAAATAATATCGAACGATCATGCTAAACGCGTTGAACGAACGTTTAAAATTTTAATTTAACATCAAACTCAATCAATTACAAAAGTTAAAAAATTCAATTTATGCCCAAACAGACGTTTGCACAAACATCCATTTAATAATTCATGTTGAAAGGAGCCTTAATGTCACTATTCTAACTACATTTTTCAACTAAAATAGAATATTATTATCGAAATTGAATTGTTCATCCAAAATAGTCATAAGAAAACAAGATCCCAAATGGATACTTGACATGTCCTCCATCTTCTAGACCCGTCACAAGGTATCCGGTATCAAATAGGAGCTGAGAGCGAATAGAACACCTTTCAAAAGTATCAACACTCTACTCATGAAATTGTACGTCATTATTAAAAATTATGTTTTTAGATGTTTAAAGATTGTATGTCATAAATGATTGTTTTCTTTTTAGATATTATAAATTCTTCAGAATTTTATCAGCTCATTTATGTATGAAAATATGAGTTCAAATTTATAAAAGTGCACTTAAAGATAGGTATGTGCTTAGCAAATGATACCTCATCAGGTTCCGCAAGAACGATTCAGAGAATACAATTACCCTCAGTAATAGTTAGCATGATTTCGAGTAACACATAAACATAGAGCTATCTAATGACTAAAACTGAACTTTATATTTAGAAAGATATAAAAAGTATGATTTAGTACTCTGTTACAAGAATTTGATTCGGGTATTTCCGGTATCAAAATTTGGTAATCAGTAACAACCGTCTTCTCTTCCTTCAAGTGTAAATAAAACCAAAATCATCGTAACACATGGTTATTTTTCTCGAATATTGAAGTTTCCACAGACAATCTCGTGCAAGCAAAGCAAAAAGATCCCTATCTTCTGCGCTTGTGCTCTTTCCGCATTTCTGCTAGGTAGCTATCTAAGTTGGACTTTATTCATAATCGTCTCTGAATAAGATCTTCCTTGGTTGATTCATCTAAGAGACAATAATCCTAGATTAAAACACTAAATTTAAGAGAAATGGATAAAACCAGCACTTTGGTAAGTATATGTAGTAGTTCAGAAGCCTCGACTCAAACCATAGAAGGAAGCATGCACTTCATGGACAGACCCATGATGATGTTGTAGCGATAGAGTTCCTATGGTAATATGCAAACCTTTGATGAAATGAATCATTTCCTCTTACTAGTATAACAATAAAAATTAATATTTACTAATTACTATGTTGATCACACATGCGGGTATATGCCTACCTACGTTAGTGATTCTATGATTTTATCATCTATTAATCCTCAGTTAAGCCCTAAAAAAAGGTGTGTTTCTTTATACAAAATGAAGTTAAACAAAGTTACCGATGTTTAGCCACGCATCAAGAGGAACTCTAAGGTAGTTTCTTGTCAAGTAAGTTGCGTCTTCCCAAGAATACGGAGCTTTCTTCACCTTGTATCTCCAGAACCAACAGCCATACCACAACAATAGCTGGAGAGACAATTTAGTCAGTGACCCACTTTAGTCTATAAACTAAAGTTGAAGTTTTTATAGCTAATACTATAACAGCAAGATAAAACACTCAGATATACCAACATATTTGGTATTCACTAAATTACTAATCTTAACCCGAAATTACTGCTATTTAAGCTTGATAGCTGGTATTCTGACCTTCCCAATCGTGTAGGGGAGAAGAATGAAACGGACACCAATTAATTCCCAGATGGATGGCTTTTCAGCTCCCTTAATGTCCAGCTCAAGCTCTTTGCTGAGATCTTCCTCTTTTTTCCTACAGTTAAAATATGGTAGTTTCTACTGAAAAATAGAACAAGGTGATTAAAGGGTGGCATGTGCACATTGCTCAAAGAGTGTTTAATGTAAACAAAACCACATTGCTCCATGTGTGGTTAATGTAAACAAAAACCACGGTGCTCTGCGTGCCTGATGTAAACAAACCACAATATCGGAATCCAATTTTATGGGCTAAAACTGAAAAATGTAAATGCGGCATACTTGTCCATTTGCCTGTTACTCTTCTTCTTATTTGTGGTCCCTCCACTGCGTTCAAGTTCCAATGACCGCAGTCTGTTTTTGTAAGCAGGTGTCTTCTTAACCATATCTACAGCCTGAATCCAAGAAAGGGAAAGCAGAAGAAACAAATAAAGGGTCAAACGAAGGGAAATGAAAGCATTTCCATGTGACATACCGGAAATAGTTATGCTAGAAAATTATCCTATGATGCCTTTTTATAACCATAACTAGCAGTAAGCTGTTTGAACTTTATTTGGTGCATTTGGAAAATGCTGAAGAGAGGAGGGTAGAGTTGAATCTTTGTTGCCGACTCTCTACTCTTGGGGTAACAAGCAGTAAGCTAATCGAAGATATAACAAGTGTCATTGCAAAATCTAAGTCACATTGCAAAAAGTTCAGTCTTCTATGTGATATATCTATCAATATCAAGCATGTCCGGAAACATTGACATTCTGAAAGTAGCAATATTTAGATAATACTTGATGGTAACTCACCTGATTATACCTGGTCAACCGGTTGAAATATTGAAACACTGAAAGAATCAGAAGAACACCGATCAGGACTGCACGGGTATCCTAGAAAGTATGCATATAGGATAGAAAGAAACAAGTAAATCCAAAGCCCTATTCTGAATCAGAAAATAACTTAATAACTGCAGGTATAATAAAATAAGCCTCACCGTTTTGTGACCGTAATATGCACAGTAGTAACGAGCAACACCTAAATGAAACCAAAATTTGATAATTAATTTTACAGAGTAAGGTCAACTGCAGTGAAATCAAATGATCCATGATAGTAACAAGAAGAGTGATAAGCCACAAGAAAAAACACAGTTCACAGAGTACAATATATTTCCAAAATGCCTTAAACAAAAGCTTAAAATTCACCTCCTCGGGATGTGCAATTGCATAATCATACTGCTCCCTTGTAGCTTCATCTTTCAATATCTGCAACCAAAAATCCAAATTATAAGGAAAAACAAATCAGAAAATCACAAATTCAATGTAACGCAGAAGAAGAAACAGCAAATTGAGAGAGAAGGGATTGTACTAGTTACCTCATACGCATTGGCAATTTTCAAAAAAACCTTTCTCGATTCCGGATCTGGATTCTTGTCCGGATGACTAAAAAGAAAAGTAATAGAAATTCTAGCTGAAGACACAATTAAATCAATAAAGAGATCGAAGCTTTTTCTCTATAAAAAAGAAACACTCACTATTTCAAGGAGAGCTTGTAATAAGCTTTCTTGATCTCCGAGGCATTAGCAGTTGATAAACCCTATAAAACATGAAAGTAAAGTTAAAATTAATAAGAAGAAGAAGAAAAATTGAACGGAGAGAGAAACTTGAGACGGGGCGGACCCTAGGAGATCGTAGCAATCGTCTTCTTCGCAGTAAATGGCGGTCGACGGTGAGATGCAGAGTGATACAACGAGCGTCAATACGACTGCGCACCACCGTATACTTGCCGGTGGCGCCATAATTTTCCCTCTTCTCTGGTTTTCCTTTAAAATGCCTTTGTTTTTTTTCGCAGTTCGAAGATTAAAACAGATTTTGGGCACCACCTTTGATCTATCTGGGTCCAAAAGTCAACGAATTCACTCATAAATTTTGGGTTGCATATATGTTAAAAGTTTCGTGTTTGAATCTTATGAACAATAAAAATATAAAAAAATAAAATAAAATTATATTTTGATACATAATATGTTTAAAAAAGTATACAACGTTTCATATATAAACTATAAAATATACATTTTAAATTTCTAGCCTTAAACCATAAACCCTAAAACATACGCTTAAAATTAGATAAGTTTGTGTAATCTTGTGTATCAAAGTTTTTTCAGATACCGATTGTTTTAGATTAAAAAAATTTTGGGCGTCCAGTTACCATGGCATGGTCTAATGGGTCACAAGATATAGGGTTTAAACCCAATGTTTGAAGTAAAATGGGCCACGGAGCGTAGGTCTAACTGACTGGGTTCTCAAACACGAGCCCACTTTTCTATCTATAAAGGTTTAATTCCAGTAATCATCCCTGAACTATTGCTCAAATTTTAAATTGATTCTTAAATTTCTAAATATCAGTATCGTATTGATCATGTTCATTCTGTCCTTTAGCCATCAATTTAGGTATTAAATGGAAATTTGACTATGACGTGATCATATTGCAAATAAGTAGATTAAATTTTGATTAAAGTACGCTCCAAGTCCCTATACTCTTTGTACATTTGGAATTTAGTTCTACTTTTCTTTTTGAAGGTTAGTCTTACATTTATTTCTAATAATTTAGTCAATCTACTTTTTAGATTTAAAATTCAAGTACAACCACTAACTTCGTTAAAATTCTTTTGTTAAATTTATTGATGTGACGTATTGGAATAAAGAAAATATTGGGAAGTCAAGTAGCCAAAAAATTGTAATGGACTTAAATTTAATGGCAGAATTTCATTGCGTTAACAATTGTACTCGAATTTTTTAACCTAAAAAGTAGAAGGACTAAATTCTAATGTATGGAAAGTACATAGATTGTGCATATTTTAACTTCGAAGTGTAAACATGTACATGCCTACTACATTTACAACTTGGATATGACTTGTTAAAAAAATGCCAGTAAAATTTATGAAGACTATTTCTTTTTCAACATGTTAGATCCAAATTATCCGCGCAATAAATACACGTATGGCTATAATTTGATCTATATATTTTAAGGACCAATTGCAACATTTAAAAAATTGAGAATCACTTTGGAAACTAAATCATAGTTTGAGGATGTCTACAATTAACCACTTAACCCTTCTATAAATAATAGTTCATAATATTATATTCAAAGATTTAAACTCGGTTTAATTCGATCTTATTGGTGATTTAGGTAAATAATGTGAAATTTGCATGTTGCAGGGATGGTGAACTAATTATATTAGAAGGTGGAGATTTTTTTTTGAACATGATTAGAAGGTGGAGATAAAATGTCTGAATTATAGATTATATAATATTTGAACTATTTATAACTTCTAAATCCTTAAATAAGAGATTAATGTACTGTTAAGTACATCTAAATTTGCGATCTCTGGTAAGTTAGTAATTGTTATCGTACTAATAGCAACTGAATTAAGATTCAATTAATTTTTATTATAGACTTTTGAATAAATATTATGATTTATATTCAATATGCTGGCGTTGAAAATTACAAGTTTCTACAAGCACTTTAGTTTTAGGTTTAGTGATTCAATTTAGGATGTAGGGCTTAGAGGGTTATAATTTAGGAATATTGGTTAGGATTTAGTGTTAGAATTTAGGGTAATATAACCAGGGCTTTAAATTTTAACCTATAAACTTTAAGTTCTAACCCTAAACCCTAAATTCTAACAATTATCCCTAAACTCTAACCTTAAACATAAATCATACTCCCCAAACTGAATTAAGTAGTAAAAACATATTAAGAATGAATACAAGTGTGAAGAACTAATTGGCCAAAGCCACAGGCTCTTGGGTTTGCCCCGCTTACTTGCGCATGACAATCATGGCAATGTTTACAGAAACTAGCAATGCTGAAATAATCATTAGTGTTTTGAGCTTTTTAGACGTCTTGTTTTTCATGTTTGTCCATCACAATAATTAATAGTTCTCTTGTTGCAGATATTTTCTCGTCTTTTGTCATTTTAGGTATCGAATCACATCGAATTAGAAAAAAAACTAAGGTTGAGAGAGTTTGTTCTCCCACTCGACTTTCACTCATCCGAAACTCATATAAATGATACCGAAAGTAAAGTTTTGGATTCAAATATTATAGAGAGAGAAAATAATATTGAAAGGAACTCAACAAGTGGTCCTAATGGAAAAATAGATGACATCCATTCTAGGAGATTTGGGTTTAATCGTCTTGTCTACAAGGTGTGTGTATATTGTCAAAGGATTAAGAATATGTATGAACATATACTACCTTGTAATCACCTTTAGACTATTTTTAAAAAATATTGAAAGAGTCTATCATATGCTTATGATCCGAATTTACTCGACTTTAAATTCAGTCGGGACCAACTATAACTAACGGTTCAATGCATGCGATTAAGATATTTCTTCTCATGGGGTGGTGGCGACAAGAAGATTTAGTGATTATGACCTCAACTATTAGGAGACAAGTCAATGTCAGAAGCACTTGATGGAGAATCGAAGACCCCAGCAATGGCACATGATCTGTTGAGCAGGTCGGGATGGGGAGGAGAGGTGTACCCCGTCGATGCCCAAATTGCTCGCGTGCCCAAATTATTAGAATTGAAAAGGTAATGATTGAGTGGGAATACAAGATTCAGTTCATCAATATATGTAAGAGGGAGCAACCGGGGCACCCAACAACGACATGACCTGCAAACCCCATCCCATCACACAAACATGGAACCTTATTCAGTGCTCACTACCGCAACAATCTCGCCCCACCACAAATATATCAACTATCAACTGGTCTAGTAGGGTGAGACACTGATTTCTTAAGCAAAGTTAAGAGTTCGAATTATGATATAGAGCAATTTAGGTTGAAAGGGTCATCCCATGCAGCATCGTTTCGAATTAGTCAATCAATAAATTAGATACTGGTGATTAAACAAAAAAATATCGAGAAATATTTATCATGTCGATTCCGGCCCTTCTTGCTAAAATTTGAGGTTTGAGCTAAAATTAGCCGCTAATTTGAATAGTTTAGTAAATGAGCTTTTTTTTTAAAAAATAAGGCGACATCCATTAACGAAAGTAGAAAAACAAAGCCACACAGAGGAGTACAGGGGAGAGGAGAAGAAAGCAAAGCAAGCAAACAACATGAACAAACATACACAGAAAACATAGAAAAATAGGAGGGGGGGGGGGCAACAAACAAACAAAGCAAACAAAAAAGCGTTACAAGGCGAAATCACAAACAGAAGAAAAAAGAAAACCAAAACACCCACACTCACAGGAGGAGGAAGACATAACGATAAGAGAAGGAGAGGAGCACCGAGCCAGTTGTCGATCTTGAACTTGCATGAACATTTCTGACAACGCAGAAGGATGAAACGGAGAGTAGGCGATGCAGCAAGATATCCACCGGAGTTAACACTTCAAGATCTGGGAATGGCGATGAAGGGAGGCAGACGGAAATATAGGGACGAGGTCAAGTCAACCGCCGGTGGCGGAGACCGAGAACAAGGCTAGCATCAAGGAAACCCGACAAAACTGGAGGTAAAGGGCCCAACCAACCACTCGTTTGCGAACTCTGACTTTCCCTCACGGACGATGACTCGAGCAGAGCCCTGGACACCGGGAGAAAAGCTATGCAACCAAATGACCACCAGATGGTCAGAGAAAATCGGATGCTAAAAAAGAAAAGAGACGCAAACAAAAAGAAGGAAAAGGGGGAAAGAAAGAGAAGGAGGAGCTGAGGGTGACCACCGCTCAACGACCGATAGCGGCGCCGCTCGAAAAAAACAAGTGAGAGGCTAGGGTTTTTAGAAAGAGAGGAGAGGATTTGGTTTTAAGATTTTTAGAGAGAGGGGGCATTTTCTTCTTGTATGTGAATGGACTTTTTGAAATTAGAGATTTTGATATAAGAGTTATAAAGATATTTTTACCCTTAATAATTACTAAAAATATCCAAATAACCTAAATTTAATATCTCTTATTTTAATATCATTTAAATTTAATGATTAATTAAATTAGATTAAAAATAATTATATAAATTATAAATTAATATATATATCCTTCAAATATGCTTAGTAATATTATATTAAAAAATAATTTTTATAATATAATTAATATTAATAGATACACAATATTGATAACTAATAAACCATTCAAACAAGTATTGAATATAATCATGTCCTTACATGTTATTTGCTAGTTTATATAATCAAACAACTATCAACTATTAGTTAATTTTATCAAACACTTTTATACAATCTAGTAATCAAATCAATTAATGCTATCAGCTGTCAACTAGTTTAATCAGCTATCAACTATCATTTAATTGCAACATGTCCTCTATCTTTTTTTAATTAAAAATAAATTTAGATATTTAATGGATTGTCTCTTGCATATTTATATTCGGATATTTATTACTTAAATCGTTTTATTTTTCAAAAGACGATTTTAGATTTGAATATTAAAGTATATTGATCACTTTATGTGTTAGAGTTATTTTAAATTTACTGAAGTCAGATATATAAGATATTCAAGTATTACATAAATAATTTAGTAAATTTGAATCTGAATGCAATTATAATATAAAAAACTTAGAAAGCAAACTTTATTAAAAAATATTTCCTCCATCGTTTCATCATCTGCCACGACCAAGTCAATATTAAAGACCAGGGCAAGAGAAACCCACAAAAGGAGAGTTATTTTAAATTTATTTATGTATTTTGACACTTTAATTGATGAGTCTACATTTAAGAAAAAATATTTAGTCCATTGTTGGCGTAAATTTTAGTTTATATATTAAATTTATTTTAGGGGTTTAAAAATTTAATTTAAGTTTAGATTTTAGTATTTTAAATTTAAGGTTAAATATTAAAATTTAGGCTTTATGATTTAAGTAGCTAGGATTAAGAAGTAAGAACTTATATCTTATATTCTAAACCTTTAATAAACATGCTTGTGGAAATTCTTTTTTCACCGTTAGTGCACCTAATATTTTCCCTATATTCAATTATTCTAAGATTAAACCCGGCACTTTTAAATTATAATTATAACTAGATTTAATATTGTGCGTTGGTTAGTATTTAATAATGAAATTATATTAAATCAGTTCATATAAAATTATTATAAATTTTGATGACCTTGTAAAAAATATATGATTAATAAATTAAAACTATAATAAACAATATGAATAAGCACTTAAATTATATATTCATATAATGGACTTCTGTAATATATGATCCATATTAATCAATTAATAAATTGAATACCAATAATTATATAAAAAATTTCATATATTCATATAAAATGTGTTTATGTAACAACCATTATAAAATATCTTTTAGCACTAAGGCTATGTAGATTTGATTCTTTTAAGGTGAAAATTTATCAAATGATGATTAAGTTTTAAAGTAGAATTTGATTACGAATATCAACGGTTTGATTATCAATTGTTTATCCTTCATACTAAACATGGTCAATATTATAATAGGGATGGGCATGGGTCGGGTTGGGTTTTGGCCCAGCCGAATTGACCCAAAAATAAATGCCCGAACGTATTCTTTAAAAAACTCAATCCGAAAATAAATACCTTAAACTCGACTCCAATCCGACCTATAGAAAAAATTAATTTTAGGGACTTAATTGTAAAAAATAATTTTAGAGGACTTAATTGTAAAACATAATAATTTTAAGGACTAAATTGTAAATACAAATTCAATTTTAATTACCAAAAAATATATATAAAGAGGGGGTATTATTATAAATATCCCTTAAAATTTTAGGGGAAAATTACATAATTAATCCCAAATCGGGTCGAATATTTTCCACCCTAAACCCGAAACCGACCCGACTTTACCCTCAACAAAACCGGACCTAACCCGAACTCAACTTTTTATTAAAAAATCTAACCCGATCGGGCCGGGTTGGGTCGGGTAAAATTAGAGGTGGCAAACGTGTCGTTCGGTTAGGGTCATTAATGTTCGGGTCATTTTTCGGGTCTGACTACATTTGGTTTAAGTTTGGTTCATGTCGGTTTTGATCAGTTCGGTTTTAGTTTGAGTCTATGGTGCTTTCGGTTCGGGTATCGGGTCGTGTCAGTTGATTTTCGGTTCGGTTAATATCGCATCGGTTATTTTCAGGCCGGTTAATTTCGGGTTAATATGAGATCAACCGGTTTTAGTCAGGTTTTCAGGCCGAGTTTGGCAAACTGAATTTTTTACTCTTCAACCTCTACCCAAAGGATGAAGTAAAATTCTACACGGATTGATCAGTTCCGTTACCACGGGGGCCTTTGGCTCGAGCATACCTCCACTTTTGTCACTGTTTTTTTTGTTAATATTCATGTTAACCTAAAAGAAAATTTGGGTCATAACTCTAACATCAGTACAATTATATCCGTACTTAATCTTTACTAATGATTACATGTACAAATAAGGGTTTAATATTTTTAGAAGTTTTCTTATAAGGGTCTAACAATAACAATTAATATACTCGAAAATTAAAAAAAAAGAAAAGAAAAAGTGATGAGCATAGTGTGCATCAGTATTATATTTAAAGGTGGTAAAGGTAAGGTTGGAGAGGTAGATCCATGAAGCTCAGTGCCCTTGTCCTCTCCAGCAGTCTCGTCAACTCTGTTGCTCCAATTATATGCTATGACTTTGGTTCCAACATATTCCATGTATATGCAACTTGATTTTACCCAGGGACATAACAAAAATTTAGGATTAGGAGGCCAAAATATAAATGTTTGAAATATGTTTATAAATTTATTTTCTCAACATTTAAATTAAATATCGAAAGAGGGTGCGTGTATAATAGCCGTAGCGTGGGGTCCAATCTCATTTATACTCTGAGAAAACGTGGCTGATCATATTACCAGGGGAGACCAGCTCAGCAAGCCATGTTGCTCTAATTGCAACCTTTGGTATCTTCTTAACAACACAAGCTTCAGAGTGTCCATGAAAAGTTATCATCCATTGAATTTAAAAACTACAAATACAAATACTTTTACTATACTAAAGGTTACTGTTATACTGGAGATGAACGATAACGACAAACAACAAATATGATGATTGAAAACAAAATAAGAAAATAAAGAACACCAAGATCTTTGTGAGAAAACATGGTAGGCTACTTGTTTACAAAAGAAATTTGCTTAAAAATTAATCTTATTCAACATTTCATACTCTTCCTTGAACACACAAAGAGAAAGTTGAGTTCCACTTAAATTCTCAAGTATTTTCTGGAGAACCCTAATTAACAGAGAACATTATCTTTTCGAAACAGAATTTGATTCATAACTCTAACTGTTACACATTCATAGACTTACAATCTTTGTTCATGGCTAAATCTTCAAGAACTGTCTTCACCATGCCACTAGTCTCTTCCTGAAGCTTCCAAGTATGCCGCCATGATCCTGAATTTCTAAGTCTTGATGCGGCATCATGAGTTTTCCAATTATGCTAAGTTTAAATTGGCGACTTAAGTGTTGAATACAGTATAACAACTATGATCCTGATGTCGTTTCATATCAAAGCATTGCACATGGAATCCCTTGACTCTAAAATTTTCTCAGGAAACAATCAGGCGTATATTCATCCGCTTTGGGTAAACGTATGTACCGACATGGGAATTTTATGTATTGGACACAAAAGCAATCATTCTCAGATTTTTTTCCCACAGATTTTGAATAAAGTAGTCCTTCTCCTTCAACTGGTGCAGATTCAGCCAAGTATGTTTCAACATACACGCATGGCCAATACCCATTTTCATTCCACAAATATTACATCAGAATTTCATTTGGTTCTCCTTCTTCCAAGTCTCCCCTCTATCTTTTGTTTGCCGTATATGTTTGGAAAAACATGACAGTGCGGCCATTTGCAAATTTTTCTCTGATAAACACATAAGACGCGTGTTCTTCTCTAAAAACATAAACTCTCAATCCCTCACTGTTTTTCCTTTTTCCTAATAATTTACGTCAATAATTATAATGATTGATGGGTTATATTATTTTTTTCCTATAAAAATATCTCTTCAATTCTCCTCGACTACACAAATAAGCCATTCACTTTCTCTCCTCCAATCTCTTTCATTTTTCTATATATACAGGTATATAACATCTTTGAGATCTGTCTATCTATCATGTTCGAAACATTGTTTTCCGTGTAAGTATAGTTGTTTACTTCTGTTTGCAAGTATATATATATATATATATATATATATGATAAACTGAAAACTATGGCTAGAAGTAGACCTTTACATGCAGTGACGTGCAAGTTGTTTATCTGTGACTTGACTTCAATTTAATCTTTTGATTTTCCTGTCATCTCCTTTTCCATGTTCATACAGATAAATATAAATAAGTATAGCTCAGAACGTATTCAAGAACATGGTGGAGACTCATAATGTTATGGCAAATAGTAACCAGGTATGAAATGAAAAAATGTTATCATTACTGCATGTATGTATATATATTATTTATATTTTCATGTCGGCTAGCTTTTGTGCAATTAAACTATATCCGATCGTATAGTGACAAAACTTAAGAGGGTCATTTAAAATATTATCATTAGGTGTTAATTAGAAAGATTAATTAACAGAATGGGATTTTCTTTTTTTAACAAATTCTACTAGGGGAGGGGAGGGGATTGCTCCTACTAAGACTAGAACCCAAAATTTAGGAAAAGGGATTAAATGTCAACATGAGTCATTAACTATCTGTTCCAAGTTGTTTTGACGATAATGGTATTTTTTAAATTAAGATATGTTGGTTATATGTACAATTAGACCTACACAGGGCAGATGCTTTAACGGACCGGAGGGGATCACGCCCCCCAAAATTTTGAGAAACTCGAATTGGCCTCTAATTTTTTTAATTTTAATTTGGTCCCCTCAAGATTTTTAAAAATTCATATTAAACTTCAATTTTTTTAATATTTTTAATTAATTTCCCTCTCAAATTTTTATTTTTTGTTAAGTCACTTAAAATTATTAAAAATTTTAGTTAAACTCTCAATTTTTTTAAAAATTTTCATTTAATCCTTTAATTTAAAAAAATTAAATTGACCTCCTCAAACTTTTACTCCGAGTTCCGCCACTAGACCTACATGTAAATGTAGTTGAAAAGGATGACAAGTATTTGAGAGAGAATCTAAAAAGTATATACACATTACTAGAAATTAATGCACATAATAGTGTAGCGTAGTCAAGGACGGAGCCAGGATTTGAGGTTGAAGGGATAAACTATAAATGTTTGAAAGTAGGAGAAAATTCATAAATAAACTAATCTTTAAAAAAAAATTAAATAAGAAAATAAAGGTAGGAAAAAAATTTCTGGGTGGGGGGTAATTGCCCCTCCCATCCCACATAGTTTCGTCCCTGAGTGTAGTTATTGATGTCTTCTCGGTGAGGGACTGAGGTTGAAGACAATAAGAGGGAGATGACATTAAAACAATATTAAATCTATAAACATCAAATGGGATAAGCAGATGATGTTTTGTTCTATCATCCAATTCCACTTTATCATGGATGTATAAATTTCAAAAATCTTCATCACTTTCATAGATATTTGATTTTAATGAAGAAATTTTATGATTTAGCACTCTAAAGCTGAATGCAACAGTACCAATTTTGATAATGGAAACCTAATTAGTAATTACTCCTTTATGTTGATCAAAAAGTTGTGTGACATTTTCCAATATCTTCCTTTCCTTTTTATTCTAATACTAACTTCAAAGAATTTTCCTTAATATGAAAAACCAAAAGTAATTTTTTTATTTTTGTTTTCTATTTTTATTTTTAAAAAATTATTTTTATTTTCATTTTTTTAAAACTAGAAAACAAGCTTGATTAATAGGGATGTAAACTTTTTTCAAAAATAAAAATAGTGAAAATGTGTTTGGTATCTAGCTTTTCAAAATAAAAAAAAATTATTAAATAATTAAAATAAAAATATTTAGAAAATAATAATAATAATAATAAATAAATAAAATATGAGTAAATAAACTATTTTTTTTAAAAAAATGACATTAGAAGAATTCAAATCCAGGTTAAAATGAAGTTAGAATAAAAAAACCATGTTTTCGTATTTTCCACTTTCTTAAAACATTTTCAATAAAAATAATGAAAACATTTTTTAACAATTTCTACCTAAGGAAGAGGAAGGGAAATTTTGCCCATACTAGGTCTTGAACCCACAACTCAGGGGAAGGGAATGATGTCAATTGAAAGCTTTAACCACTTGATCTAAAGATTGTTGACAAAACAATAAAAACATCTTTTTTATAGTTTCAAATCATCACTTCTTTTTTTTCTTCTAAAAATCATTTTCTAATTTTACGACCAAATACGTTTTCTCCACCATTTTCATTTTTCAAATAAATAAAAATAAAAACAAACTCCATTTTTTGAATCAAATGGACCTTAAACTTATTGATAAAAAAGTGGTGCGACATTTTCCAATATTTTCCTTTCCTTTTCCTTTCCTTTCCTTTCCTTTTTCAAATGATTTTTGAGTTAATTGTATCACACGTCTTCAAATTATGATTTTTGTTTTAAATTGATTCTTAAATTTTTGAATGTTGTAATTTCATCCTCAAATTATGACTCCATGTAAACTGATCCCAAACTTTTAGATGTTCAAGTTTTATCCCCAAAACTATGACACTCATTCTAAATTAGTCCTCAAACTTTTGAACATATTAATTTTATTCCCAAATTATTGTTTATGCCACATCATATTATTACATAATACACAACAATGTTTACATGACAATTAACAATTTTTATAACGATTTTATTAACATGAGATATGATTAGCATAAACTGATAATTTGGGGATGGAATTTGAACATTCAAAAGTTTGAGAAACCAATCTAGAATGAGAGACATATTTTTGGGATGAAATTAAACTGATCAAAAGTTTTGGAACTAATTTTAAATAAAGATCATAGTTTAAGGATAAAATTGAAATCATATTTATCATTTGGAGTAGACTTGGTCGACATATATAAGACATATTTATCATGTAGGAAGTTGGGCAATTATTGTTTTGTGGCTTAACCGTCAAATAGGTGTCAGTTAGGTTCCCAAACTATTTTTGGGCCAAATAGGTGCCAAATGTTTCATCTGTGACCCATTTAAGGTTCTCCGTTAATTCCCACCTTTAAAGGATACATGTCATCTCCTAAAAATTCTAAAATTATATTAAAAAAAATAAATTACTTAATTTTTAGAAAAATCTCTAAGTTTCTCAGATTTCACAAAACAACACCCAAATACCAAAATTCCTAACTCCCCAAAACTTAAATCTCGGTTTGGGTTGATTTCGCCGCCATTGTCACGCTGCCGCCCACCACATCGATCGTCAGACCATCACGACCATTTTCCCTAGCACCCCGTCGCCAGAAACCGCAGACATTGTGTGAAACGCCGAAATTGTCTAATGGTTCCTTCGAACGATTCGCGATGAACGACGACAGGACAGACGATGAAAGACGTGTGGGTTGTTCGGCGAGAGAAGAACGCTTCATTCCGTGGCTGGCAACGCGGCCAACGCCGGCGGGAGTGGTCAAATTTGGGGTTTTAGGGATTTGGGGGCTATTTTGGAAATATTTGAAAATTTTAGGATATATTTTTATTTTATTAATTTTATTAATTTTTAATATAACTTTTGAATTTTCACGAGATGACACGTGTCCTTTAACGACGAGAATTAACTGAGAACCTTAAATGGGTCACGGAATGAAACGTTAGGCACATATTTAGCTCAAAAAATAGTTTGGACACCTAATTAAAAAAATATAATTTGAGTACCTATTAAGCCTTGTTTTGATGATTAATATGGCAATACAAATGGGATGTATAATCTAGAGCGTAGGGAAATGGGTTTGAAAACGGCATTCAGCATTGCCATTAACATTAATATTATTAATTAATTAATATTAATGTTAATAATCATTATACGAATGCATAGTTGGAGATGCAGGCCTACATGGAATAAGGTCCCATTCATTGAATGCATTTGCATGGGTCACTTCTCTTGTAGCTGTCATTGAACATCGCATTTATTATTACCTTACACCCCCTCCCTTTACACTTTATGAATTTTAATTTGTCATAATTTAATTTATATATCATAAAAAATTAAAATTTTAATTAGTTTGTCTATAAATATATAAATTTAAATTATTTTCTAACAAGTTTTAGATCTAATTTTAACCCTACCTAAAGAAAAAGAAAAAAGAAATTCTAAAAAAAGAAAAGTTCGTGCTCTTAATAGGTCTAGATTCATAACTTAAAAAAATACGAGAAGAAAAAGATGAACAATTTTACTAACTGATCAAATGTATTTGCTTATAAATTTATATTGTTGATGTTACCCTAATTTGTTATAGTATTTAAATCGTTGATGTTCCATCAATTCGTCAGCTTTTGTCACAATTATTCAAGTTTAGAAGAGATTTTACCTTTTCATAATCATTATCTTTGTTTCATAATTGGCATAGGATAATGGGGAAACAAAATGTTCAGAATCCAAAAACCTATGATTTCATTGGAATATTGGGTTAGTAAGAGAAAATAATAAGAGTAAAAATACATATGCAATCACTAAACTATGTTGAAATCTTTTTTGGTCACTTAATCTTTAAAAATTATAAAATAATCATTAAAACTTTGTTTCACTTATAAAATGGTCTCTGTTAGTGATAAATTTTCAATAAATTTTGATACGTTTTGAATTATTGTTTTATAACATTTAAATTTTTTAATGACAATCTCGTAACCAAATCAAAAGTTTAACGACTTCATAACTTTTGAAAGTTCAATGGCCAAAAAGATTATTTCAACATAGTTTAGTAACCATTTATGTAGTTTACCCAAATAATAATATATAAAATAAAGAAAGTGCAAGAAGAAGAAGAATGTGGAAAGATGATAAACATATTAAATGTACAAAGATATATACAATAAATATAGATGCCTCCTAGTTCTAACATAAAGACACGCAATTCAGATTTGTCTCCAATGTCCAAAAACATTTTCATCCTAGGGAAACAAAGAAAATCCTATATTGTCTCAACTCAAATCCTTCTGTCTCTTTAAATACTTATAGTACTTAGCCATTGTAAACCTTTATTCTCTCTTTTTCCAACCTTTGCTTTGAGATCAGCCCCTAGGGATGATGGATTCGGACCCACCATTCCACGAAACCTACAAGACCCTTTTGGCCATAGAAGAATCATCCACGGCCAAAACATCTCGAAACAACCTCGACCGTCACACGGCGGTCGAGGAACGCGAGCTTCCGTTGATCGATCTAAGCCACTTAGGTCTCGAAGACGAGGCCGAGAAGGAGAGCTGCAAGGAGGAGATAGCTAGGGCTGCAAATGAGTGGGGTTTTTTCCAAGTGATTAACCATGGTATCTCGAGGGACATATTGGATAAGATGAGGGAAGAGCAAGTGAAA
Source organism: Hibiscus mutabilis (assembly GCA_019671005.1). Lineage (NCBI taxonomy): Eukaryota > Viridiplantae > Streptophyta > Magnoliopsida > Malvales > Malvaceae > Hibiscus > Hibiscus mutabilis. The sequence continues at coordinate 65,816 of JAGYYJ010003228.1, forward strand.
GTGTTCAAGCAACCTTTTTACAACAAGTGCAGGGAAGACAAGTTCATGAATTTCTCCGCAGGTAGTTACCGTTGGGGAACACCAACAGCTACTTCGCTAAGGCAATTGTCATGGTCCGAAGCTTTCCACATTCCCATGACCGATATCTCGAGCTTTGGTGCCTTAAATACCACTTTCAGGTACTTACAAAACCTTCCTTGATCTTCGTTGCTAGACAAATTATAGAATCAACTTGTTTTATGTCTTGTAATAGCTGCTGGGATTGCATGTCGGCATAGCTTAGCTATAGTTTTGTTGTTGAATATTGTCAAACGATAGGACAACACAACAAGGATCAAATCCAGTCTTTTCTAGATTTCGACATTGATGTAGCATTAATTAGAGTATTTTAATCTAAACTTTTGAAACATTGTAACCTACATTCACATTGAACTTTGCTCGTTAAAGAGTTCCTTTTTCTTAAAGCAAGATTTATATTATTGTTACTACCTACTAGATTGTAATGTAGACCCACCTCCTCATACTTGAGAGATTCTATCTTTTATCTCATTTTGTATCAAACTAAGCATTCTTTCTCAAATTACAATGTTTAAACTATCTAATACCTCTAATCTTAAGATTAGACACCGTTATACATAAAAACACTCGAATCGGACTAATGTTTAATCCGGTCGTTCATCTCATTTGACCTTGTAATGTGTTAACCAGCTCACCGGTGGAACTGTTTGCCACAAAAGTTGCCAATCTTGCTCAGAAGTTAGCCCAAATTCTGGCAGAGAAATCGGGTCATAACCCCACTTTCTTACAGGAGAGTTCTTTGGTGAGCACTTGCTATCTCCGACTGAACAGATACCCGCCGTGCCCCGTCCCGTTGTTCGGTCTAATGCCACACACAGACAGCGATTTCCTCACTGTATTGCACCAAGACCAGATTGGAGGATTGCAGCTAGTGAAAGATGGCAAATGGATTGCAGTTAAACCCAATCCCGAAGCTTTATTCATCAACATCGGAGATTTATTTCAAGTAATTCATATTATAACACAAATCCTTGACCACTGCACCAACGATTTGTCGATGTGTTTCGTGCGAATTAGTTAGCTATTTATTGTGCAGGCATGGAGCAATGATTGTTACAAGAGTGTGCAACACCGTGTGGTGACTAATCCGACGAAAGAAAGGTTCTCGGCTGCATATTTCCTTTGCCCGTCGTACGAGACCGTGATAGAGAGTTGCAGCAAGCCATCGGTTTATAGAAGGTTTAGCTTTAAAGAATACAGACAGCAAGTCCAAGAGGATGTTCAAAACTGTGGTTATAAAGTAGGGCTCCCAAGGTTTCTTGTATAAAATATATTCACCTAGTAAATATTTGTCTTCTTGCTATATAGTTAGAAGTTAGTATGTTAGGTTCGAATTTAGAGTGATTGGCAAAGGACTTGAGTGTTTAAGAGCCCATTAATTGGTGGGCTGGCTTGTCCTTGTTCCACAAGACCCAAAACTACAAAAATGTGTGAGTTTATTTCTGATTTCAGTCCCTCTACTATGATGAAATTCGATATGGTCTGGTCATTATAACTTTATAATGTCATTAGTAGATTTAAATTGATAAAACCTTTAGTCGCTGCCGTGAAAGTGAAATGCTTTTTTGAAGCAATTTAAGCATTTGATTGACACGTAAGTTCATTGTTGGTTGAACATTATTGATTGGATTTTTACGTTACCCGACTTTACTACGGGATAAAAACAACTAACATTATTATCAAATTGAGTTATTGCACCACACGCCCCCAAACTATTACCCTCATTCTAAATTAGCCCATAAATTTTTTAATGTTATAGTTTCATCCTTAGACTATGACCTTCATTCTAAATCGTCCCACAACTTTTTGAACATTCTAATTTCATCCTTAAACTATGGCTCTCATTCTAAATTTATCCATATACTTTTGAATGTTCTAATTTTATCTCCAAGTTATCATTATATACTAATCATATCCAATGTTAATAAAATCGTTATAGAAATTATAAATTATCATGTAAACAATGTCGTGTATTATGTCATAATATGTTTGTCTTGTATGTCTGTCCGTCCATCCATCCATCCAGTCTGTACGTACGTACGTACGCACGTTTGTCTAGTCCGTCCATATGTACGTCCGTCCAGTCCGTTCGTCCAGTCTATCTGTCCATCCATCTGTCTGGTTTGTCCCTCCATTCGGTATGTCCGTTTGTTCGTACGGATGTGTATATGTACGTTCATCCGTATGTTCGTTTGTCAGTCTATATGTCCATCCATTTGTTTGTATGTTCGTACACCCGATACGTGATAAGTCGTATATTTGCATGGTTTTCTTACATAATTCCCTATATTTTAGCACACTAATCTATCTCCAAGTCCTTGTTTTGGTTCATATTTGATTTTTCAGGTGTTCAAGCAGCTAATGAACATTCAATGCATAAAAAAGGATATTAGCACGTATTTTACACATTGGAAATTATCCTGCGAACAAGGGTTGCGAACATCCAGAATTCAATATGGAGATGCAAAAATCTGAGTGTGAACGCTCCAATAAAGGCTATGCAGACAGATACCGAAGCAGAGTTGCAGACCATTATAAGCGAACGCTGACATACAATTAGACTCGAGCGTTGGTTGCGAATACTGGAATACGAGCAGAAGTCCTACAGACGCTGACATGGAATAACGCGAACAAGAAGATCGCATACGAATAGAATACAATGATGATCCCAGTCGCGAACCTTGGAGCGTGAACGACTGCTTTTAACACTAGTTTGCAAACACTGACGTGTCTGGTAATGCGAACGGTGAAACACCAAGGAACTACGCCAACACTGGACACTGACGTGTAAGCAATCAGGACTCTGAAGGTAGACACGCACAAGGAATCCTATACTGTCATGGTTGCTTGGAAGAAAAGAAATCCTACTTTGATTAGACTTTCGCTTTATATTTAATTACATTTAATATAAGATTAAGGTTTGTACTTTATTGTAACTCCTTCCCCTACTTGATGTATAATTCATTGCCTATAAATAGGATCAAAAGGAAAGAGAAGATGAGAGACCGTTTACCCTAGAAAAACCCTTATTGCTTCCATATACTCTATGAGTAGCTAAACCCTTAAGTTCTAGCCGAGTTGTTTCAAGATTTTCAAACAATTATTAGCGAGACTCTTTGTTCTTATTTGTTATTCATAATTCAAAGTATTTTTATATTTTTTGGGCTTATTTCTATTATGTATGTTGGATTATCTGTGCACAATCAACCATTCATGGATTATTGATACAAGTGGTAAGAAAACCTGGACTATGGTTTTTGAAGGTATGAAATCATATATTTAACTTGTATGGATTATCACTTTTTGAATATATGTGTTTCGTCTCTTAATCACTTAATGCTATTTGATAAGTTTTATCTAAAGTGGACTATCTAAGGATTTAACCTAGTTAATAAGTGTTAAAAACTTATGGACTATTAGGTTGTTAGCTAATTAAAATAAGAGAACTTTTAGGTTATTTGTGGATTATCATCTAACTTAAGGACCAAGCTACTTTAGTAATTATGCAGGTTAACTTTTGAAGTCTATGATCTAATACTTGATTGAAACACTGCGAACGACTTGGCTAGACATTACCAGACCATTCACACTAACCCTTTTAATTATTGCTCTTGATCTCTTCGCAAACTACACAACAAAACAAACCCCATTTTTACTTTTCATCCGCACTAGATTAGTTAGCAAACTTATACCTTTTGACCACTCTATGTGGGTAAGACCCTACTTTCCAAAACTACAAATCCTTTAGAATAAGTAGGTATTTTATTTTTGACGGATTTGACACATGTTCAAAAATTGGCATCGTTGTCGGGGAATGATGCCTAAGAGATTAAATTAAATTTAGTTTATTTTATTTCTTGTTTATTTTTTTCGTGTTTTATGCTCTGATCTTGCAAGAGTGCAGATACAAATTTATTATTTGATCTGGAGATTGAACGTACTCTGTGAAGACTAAAGTGAGAAACAAAGAATGACGAACAATTATCCGAGATGGACACTACTTACGGTGTCTGTGAACAAACCCATGCCAACGCCCAAGTATAAGAATACACTGTGAACCTCCCATGCGAACAACTACACATTCGCGGGATGGATGAACAAACTATAATCCAACTAACTGCCCCTGAGATTGCCCAACAACCTTTGTGCATTAATTATCAAAACCTCGCGGTCCCATTCTAACTTAAATCTGGACTAATTCATTTATTACCTACTTTCAAGAGACTCGAGAATAAAAATTCGCACAAATATCTCAAGGAATTTCATGTAGTATGCTCGATTATAAAGCCACACAACGTAACCATTGATCAGATTAAGCTGCGAGCCTTCCCCTTTTCACTCACGGATCATGCGAAGCACTGGATATACTACATACCGTCTGGATTGGTGGAGACATGGGCTGATATAGCGAAGCTTTTCCTTGAAAATACTTTTCAACTTTGTGAGCCACCAATATCCGCAAGGAAATATGCAGAGCAAGTCAAGGGGATAATGAGACGTTACACGCATATTGGGAATGATTTAAATAGCTTTGTGTGAGCTATCCGCAATATGGGGTGTCTAAGCAATTACTTATCCAGTATTTCTACGAGGGTTTAACACCCATAGAGCGAAAGATGATAGACACTAGTGAACCTCCACCCAAGCCAAATAACTAATCAACATCATAGCAGCGAACTCTTACCAATTCGGCCCACTACAAGACATAGTATCTCGACATGTGAACGAGGTAAATGTCTTTTCCCTTGAAGATAAGATTATAAAACTCACCGCTCTTATAGAACGATTAGCTACATATAATACACGAAAGGCAAGGGTATGTGGAATTTGTACAAGTCTTGGGCATAAAATAGATGCGTACCCAACACTCTAAAACGGTAGCACAGAGGATGCAAACACTATTGGCAGACCATTCGGTCAAAGTAAGTGAAACCCTTCCTCGAATATGTACAACCCAGGCTAGAAGGACCATTCCAACCTACGCTACAGGCACAGACATCCGCAAAAATCATACCACTAAGCCCAATCGTCCACACCCATAAAGCATTCCTTAGAGAATATCGTGTACAAGCTCATGCACAATCTCGAGCAAATTCAACAAGAGGCCAAGTCTAGCATTAAAAACCTCGAGACTCAGGTAAGTTAAACTGTCTAATCTCCTAGCCAAACAGAATCGCGAGGTAAGTTACCTTCTCAAACTATTATAAATCCTAAGCAATATATGAATGCTATTACTCTGCGAAGTGGCAAAGATTTGCAGGGGTTCATAAGGCCAACTGTGAATGGAGAACATAAGGGCACGAAGGAAACAATACCCTCAGTGAACAAAGATAATGTAAACAAAGAACCTGCGAACGATGCTTAAAGTGAACGAAGAATAAAAAAACTAGCAAGCCATATGCGGACGTTGAAATTAAATACGTGAAAGAGAACCTGCCCAACGCGAACTGCAAACAAACTGGTGCAGATGCTAGCAGACCATTGAAATTCTGGCTTATACCCGTCCCTGACAAAGATGGCAGCTCCACATCATTTGAACCTGCAAAGAGAGATACCCTTGCAAAAAGCCCTGTGCCACCGATTATGATTCAACCACCTTTTCCACAACGGTTCGTACAAACAAAGAAGGATGAATATAAGAGAAAAATTCTTAAAACCTTCCACAAAGTTGAGGTAAACATTCTATTCATTAAAGTGATTAAACAGATCTCTCGATATGCTAGGTTTCTCAAAGAGCTATGTACGAACAAACGAAAGCTGACCGAAAACGAAAAAGTACGTGTGGATGAGAATGTGTCAGCAGTACTAAAACATAAACTCTTACAAAAATACAAGGACCCAGTTATGTTCACCATTCCATCCAAATCGACAGTGTAAAAATTGAAAAGGCCATGCTAGACTTAGCAGCTTCTATTAATGTTATGCCAAATTTTATTTATTCTGCTAACAAAATAAGACATTTTAAGCAGACACGTGTGGTGATCCAACTAGCCGTTTGGTATAGGTTAATTAGCTAATATTCCCTGCGAATTTCTATATACTTGATGTGGAGGAAAATGACCCTTCTAAATCAAACCTAATCATGTTAGGGAGACCATTCATGGAAACATCAAAAAAAAATCAACATATATCAAGGAACGCTAACAATGGAATTTGATGGCAAACTCATCAAATTCAACATTCATCATGCCATGAGGAATTCTGATGATGCTTCATCCTTGTTTATTTTATATGTCATTGAACCTGATGTACATGAAACACTTCAAGGCGAAGAGGAGGAAATTTTTGAAGAAAAAGAGGATATCCAGGATCCATGCGAACAACAAGAGCAAGGTGTGGAACTTTTGTTAAATGACTATGCTGAAATATTACCATGTATCTTGCAGGCACCAAAACTAAAGCTAAAGAGCCTACCTGACCACTTGAAGTATGCCTACCTTAGGGCAAATAAAACACTTCCTATCATAATATCTAACAAGCTCAGATAGAAGGAATAAGAGTGGCTCGTTCGTATGCTCAAGGAACACAAGAAAGCAATAGAATGGACGATAGCAGACATACAAGGGTTGAGTCCCTCACTTGGCATGCATTGCATCCTTTTTGAAGAATAAAACAAGCCTTTATGCCAAGCTCAGCGAAGACTGAACCCTCTGATAGCGGACGTAGTAAAGAAAGAGATTGTGAAGTTGCTCAAGGCCGGAGTAATATAAGCCATCTCAGACAATAATTGGGTGAACCATAACCATGTGTTCCCCATGAAAACTGGAATAATGGTAGTCGCGAGCAAAGATGGTGAACTTGTCCTAACGTATATTCAAAACGGATGAAAAGTTTGCATTGATTACCACAAACTCAACAAAGAAACAAGGAAAAACCATTATCCGATCCTATTCATAGACCAAATGCTAGAACGCCTCATGGGTATATCCCATTATTGTTGTTTGGATAGGTACTCAGGCTTTCATCAAACTCCCAACACCCCTGAGGACCAATACAAGATCACATTCACATGCACTGTAACACCTCATTCTCGTATTCGATTACCGAATATGAGTCAGAGATGTCACAGAAAAATTAACATGATTTTTATTCAAAAATTTCATAAATTTAAAACTTTTGAAAATTACACTTTGGTCCTTAAACTTTTTTAAAGTTTATACTTTAGCTACAAAACTTTCAAAGTTTACATTTTGGTCACTAGCCAAAAAATGAGATATTACATGCCTATTTGGAACATTCGTATACCGGTAGATGCCCTTTGGATTGTGCAATGCACCAGCTACTTTCTAAAAGTGTATGGTAAATATTTTTTTGATTATGTGGAGAACATTATTGATGTTTCATGGATGACTTTACTGTCTATGGAAACTCATTTGATGAATCCTTAACAAACCTTGAAAAGATCCTAACAAGATGCATAGAAACCAACTTGGTGCTAAATTATGAAAAAATGTCATTTTATGGTAAATCAATGAATTATCTTAGGGCACATAGTATCATCAAGAGGGATAGAAGTTGACAAATCTAAAATTGATGTTATACTATCATTACCCTAACCCAAAAATATGCGAGAAGTCTGTTCTCTCCTTAGACATAGATGTTTTTATAGACACTTCATAAACGACTTCTCAAAAATCACCATACCTCTTTGTAAGCTTCTACAAAAAGATGCAGACTTTTTCTTCTACGAACTATGCAAGCGAGCATTCGACGTACTTAATGAAGCACTAACGTCCGCACCAATCGTTCAATCACCAAACTGGGACTATCTGTTTGAAATCACGTGCGAAGCGAGTGATTATACTATTAGGGTTGTACTTGAACAAATGATCAATAGGTCTTCGCACATTATCCAGTACGCATCCAAGACACTAGACACCGCCTAAGTGAACTATTCGACCACAGAAAAGGAGCTGCTCATCGTAATCTTCACACTAGATAAATTTTGACCATAACTTCTCGGAGAACGAGTGGTGTTATACACGGACCATGCAGCCCTCAAATATATGTTCGCAAAAAATGACTCCAAGCTAAGACTCATGTAATTGGTGCTACTCTTTCAAGACTTTAACTTTGAGATTTGAGACAAGTAAGGAGCTAGGAGTCCAGTCGTAGACCACTTCAGTCGCATCATCAGTATGAACAAACCTTGGGCAATCGGGGATGATTTTAGCTAAAGACGTTAAACAAAAGCGTTGCATGGGAGGCAACCCATGATTTAATTTTAAGTTTGTTTATAATTTAATAATAATTTAATTTCTTTTAAGAGCTTTTATGTTTTTATTTGTTTGTTTTAAGAAACAGGGGATAACACTCGTGGATGTAGTCTTGCACTGCAGATGCAATAGCATCCTCAATAACAAAGGCTTCGCAAACCAGGACCTAGCAAAAAACGTTCGCAATCTTATGTTTGCATCATCAGACATATGCACCCAGACTGTTCGACTAAGTAATCAGTCTGTACGATATATGCTGTACCGTATAAGACTGTAATGGTTTGCATACTTCCCCTTGCAGACCATGATAGAATCCAAGTATGGGGGAGGTAGTCTTGCCCTTCGCACAAGAACTGTTCACAGCATCCAAAATAGGGTTCTTTGCCCAAACCATCCACACCTTATATAGCCACATTGCAAACGAGAGAGTACTCTTCTCCCCTAAACTTTTAATTGTATATTTTTGTTCGCATGCGTAGGAACATTGAAGACAATGTTCGATTTAAATGTGGGGGAAGGTATTATGCGAATGCTAGATATAGAGTCTAATATGAGAATTTCATGTTTATTAGTAACTTAGACCTACCTTTGCAAGAAATTTTTGTTTTGAACCAACATGCTAAATTTTTTGAAACTTAAGATCCTAAAGTAAAACTGAGACTGATATGGGTAGTAAACTAGAATTGATGAATTTTTAGCCTTGCAAATCTTGTTTTATTAATTGATTTGATAGTCGAATTGATAGAATTGTACACAACATAAACCCTTTTTATGAGACTTGAGCCTTAATAAACATACATATTTTATGCTTCATATTTTTCTATCATAGAGTGTTTGTCAAGCATGATTAGTTTCTTTTAGAACTTGTATTGTTATAGATGTTGAGGTCACACATGATTGAATTACTTGAGATGATTAAGGCATTTAGGTATGAACCATGAGCCAAAAAGCCTACCATGGTATATTTGACCCTTAGATAACCACTTTTGAGCCTAAGCCTTTTGTTTGGAAATTAACCACATTACAAGCCAATTTTTTTTGTTGATTTCCCTAATTTGAACATGAATTTGAGAACTATATACCGTCTGAATGTCTGGTCTGTACATTTTACCTATCCCTCTAGACGTCTGCAAGCCTGTCTGTATATCTATCCCGTTTGTTTGTCTGTTCGTCCATATGTTCGTCTATCTGTCTGTTCGTATGTATGATTTATATGTCCGTCATGTCCTTCTGTTTGTTTGTCCGTCTATTCGTCCATTCGTCTATCCATACATCTGATTCGTGTGTCTAGTCTATCCGCCCGCCTATCCATCTGGTCTATTTACCCATCTATTCATCCAACCTATCCGTACGTACGTCTATTTATCCAGTTCTTCAAGTCCATCAATCTATTCATTTGTTTGTTCTTTCATCCCTCTGTCTATCCCCCCGTCTTTGTGTTATTCTGTTTGATTTGTCTATTTGGTTTGTCTGTATATCTGTCTATCCTATCTATTTTTTTATTCGCCTGTTCGTTCGATCTTTCTATGTGTACATCCGTCCGTCCGTCTAGTCTGTCTATATGTTTGTCTATTCTATCTGTCCCTTTGTCTATCTGTATGTCTGTCTTATTTATCTGTCTATTCGTATATACGTTCGTCCAATCTGTTTGTCTATATGTAAGGGTGTTCATTGTCGGATATCAAATCAGATTCGATCCAGTTTTTTAGATAATCCAGTTTTTAGATGGACGATATAATGGTCCGTACCCGATCCAAAAAATTAGATATTTGACTAGTCGGATAATCAGATCGGATATTCGAATATCCAATTATCCAAAAATATATTTTGATTTAATTATTTTTTCAAATTTGAAATTCGTATTTATAAAAACTTAAGAATTTCAAATATAACAAACAACAAATTGCTAAATATAACAGGATTCACATCTACGAACATTTTGATTTTTTTTAATTTTCAAATATAACAAGCACCAAACTGTTAAAAATAACACAATTAATATTCATAAAAATTTGAATTTTTGGATAATTTAAAACTTGAAATATTGTGATCCGTATCCGTTCCAAAAAATTTAAAATCGGATCAGATATCTGATCTAGAAATAAAATCAGATCGGATATTCAAATTTTTAGATCGAATCAATGGATAATCGGATCAGATTAGTCAGATCGGATATTTTTAACACCTTTATCTGTATGTACGTCTATCCAATCTATCTGTCCGTTTGTCTATCCGATCAATCTATCCAACTAGTCTGTTTATCTGTCTGATCCATCCATCTGTATGTTCGGTCTGTTTATATATTTATTTGTTCGTCTTCCTGGTCTGTATATCCATCTGTTCATTCATCTGATCTGTATGTCCGTTTGATCTATACGTTCGTCTGTCTATTCGACCCTCCATTTGTCCAGTCTGCTCATCTATCTACATGTTTAGTTTATTTATTTGTTCTTCCATCCAGTTCGTCTGGTTCGTCCATATGTTTGTCTTGTCTGTCCGTCTAAAAGTCTGTAAGTTCAGTCCGTTTTGAAAGTCTGTCTGGTCTTTTTGTCTTATCTGTTCATCTGGATTGTTCGTTTGTCTGGTCTATTCGTATTTTCATCCATTCTATCCTTCTGTATATCCGTTCTATCTGTTTGTTTATCGTTTGTTCAGTCTGTTCGTCCGTTCATCCATATGTTTGATCTATCTATTTGTCCGTATGTTTGGTCCGTCTGTCTCTTTATCTGACTATATGTTTGGTCCGTCCAAAATTTTGCCCGATCCTTCTATTTAATCTATCTATCTATCTAGTCTGTTCGTTTGTCTATTTGTTTGTTTGTTTATTCTTCCATTCTGTTCGTCTATCCATCCATCCACATATACGTGTACGGTCTATTTGTCTAGTCTATCTATCCGTACGTTTGTTCATTCGTTTATCCATCTGGTCTATCTGTTTGTCTATTTATCTGTATGTTTGGTCTGTCTGTCTGGTCTATCCATTCAACCGTTTATTTGTCTATCTATTTGGTATGTTTGTATGCCATTCCATTCTATCTGTCCTTATGTTCATCCTATCTGTCTATCTATCCAAAAGTCCGTCAGATCTATATGTCTATCTGTCCATATATTTGGTTTATTTGTATAGTTTATATGTCTGTCTGTTCATCTGCCCCTCTGTCTATCTATATATTTGTCTCTATATTCATCCATATATCCGTCTGATCTGTTCGTTCATTTGTCCCTCTTATTTTTTGGTTTATTTATTCGTCAATCTGATCTGTCTGTCAGTCCGACCAGCCTGTCCGTCTGATCTGCTCATTTACCTATCTGTCTAGTCAATCCATCTATTTGTCCCTTTATTCGGTCTGTCTATCCGATCTGTCCATATGTTCATCCTTCTATGTAGTTCGTTCGTATGTTCGTTCATCTATCTGATTTGGTCATCCGTCTAATTTGTTTACCCATCCGTATATCCATTCATCCGTCTATTAGTCTGGTCTGTTCGTCTATCTATTTGTTCATTCGTTATGTTTGTCTGTCTGGTCTTCTTGTCTGTTTATTTGTCTGTCTGTCTGTCTATCTCTCCATCTGTTTCGTCATTTTGTTTAGTCAGTCTATATGCCTTTCTAGACAATCCGTCTATCCATCCGGTCTATCCGTCCAAAAGTCTGTAAGTTTGGTATGTCTGATTTGACTAGTCTCCTTGTATGTCCATCTATCTATCTATCCTTGTATGTCTATCCATCAACAGGGACCAAGACTCACTTTCCGATAGACCTTGAAGATCATGTGGTGGAACTGTGCCTGTGATATCTGCAACCAATCCGCTGCGTGTTGTGATAACAATCCAACTTCCCCTTGCACCACCTAATAGTAGATTCCGAAAGTTACTCCATATCTCAGGATCTTCATTCCAAGCATCATCCAGAACTAGCAAGTACTTCTTTCCATTAATGATGCTTCGAAGACTATTTTGCAGTGTTTCCAGCTGAAGGTCCCTTTCAGGCATGCAGACTCAATGATGTTCTCCACAGTGACTTTTAGCTCGAACTTCTATGAGACACAAACCCACATTTTTAACTCAAAATGTTCTTCAACTTTTTCATCATTGAAAACTATTTTAGCCAACGTGGTCTTCCCTAAACATCCAATGCCTATTATGGGAACTATCGAAACATTTTGCACCGATTCGGATTCTAGCAGCAGTTGTACAATCTTCTTTTTATCATCATCTCGTCCAATTATTTCTTCTGAACGCGCAAAGGAATATGTTTGGTCCCTCTCCCAAACTTCAAGTGGTAGCTCAACAGGGCAGTCACTGAGCTGGAAATTGGCTAGATCAGCTGCAATATCATCTAGTCTCTCCCGAAGGTCTTGAACTCTACGACCCATCTTCAACCTATAAGCAAGTTGGTTCGATTTCGAGAAGAAAAGGCGTACCTCTTTCAACATGCCATTGCCTGCCACTATTTTTCGCCGGAGAGCATCAGTAGAGAAATCATCCAACAAGTCATCCACGTCAATATAATAACGATAATTTCGAAGACAACTATGGTTGCATTAAACAGCAAACGTTGGAAGGAGTTTCTTTTATTCGTTCATCCAACCCGGCAAAGTTCAATATACAAAGCATTGCAGAGTCATGCTAAATGAAAACACCAAACAAGCACAGTAAGCATCAACTGAACAAAGCAATTTGGAACAGGTTTCAGCGAGTGCAAAACTAGACAAAAACCAAAACCAAATGAATCATGACCATTTGAAATCTAAACAGGTTCCGGCAATCGCACCATCAAGAACGCACCTCCATGTATTTCGAAGCAAAAAACCCTTGTTTGACTTGTTGAAATCAGATCAAGGCTCGTCCCACCAAATAAGCTCATCAATACTGTCATCGTCATCCAAAGCAACGTTTCTCCTTGCCTTCTACGATTAACTGAACCAGTTATCAATCCGAATGTTTCCAATGTGAGCAATATTAGGCCAGTCCAGACCAGTATCCCTTTGACATCTTTATGATAATTACCAATTTGATCAAAGAAGTGAGGTGGTGCATTCCCTCTGGCATTGATTTCAAGTTAACGCATTCCCAAATCCGTAAGCACCGGAGAGAAGTTAGGTTTTGCAGAAACTCTTCGGGTAGAGAATCTAGATCTTCAATCTCTCGAATGTCCAAATCTTCCAATTTGGAGAAAGGAGGCAGAGTTGAAGAAGATGACCATGGTGCATCTGATGTTGTCGTCTTCAACTTCATTGTCTCTTGGAGCGGTTTTGAGCTAGTATTCGTCAACCTCAACTCTATCACCGAAGGAAACCGCGGCATAGAGGTTAGGTTAGGACAGTTCTTGAGGGTTAAATATGAAAGGCAAAGAAAGCAAGGCAAGTGCTGATTTGGAGCTTCATCAGCATCCCCTTTCCACCATCCTTTAAGATTTGGGGAATCATCTATCCATATTTGTTCCAAGGATGGAAAATATATTGTTGATGATCTTCGAGAAAATAACTCCTTTTGCATATCGGACTCCGACACAGTCTCCAAAGATGCTAAATTTGCAAGCCAAATTATTGTGATGGAAGGCAACTGATGCAATGGTGGCAGATGCTTGCATTTAGTACAATTAAACAAACACAGTTGAGTTAAATTGAACACGGATGATGACCAGCTTGAAAGCTTGCTTCCCAAGTAACTATCCATCCTAAGCTCCTCCAGATTCAGGTGTGGTTGGAGGCATTCAAAAAACAATTCCTCATTTACAATATAAAACACATCTTCTCCTTCTCTGTTCTTCCAGTACAATTCTAAGGATTTCAAATTCAATTTTTCCTTCAAGTAAGTAGATCTCTGCTCAGCAACAGCATTTTCTAAACCTGAAATTCGCAGCATGCCTTCACCTTTGTTCAGCCCATTTAACTCGCTTAACCGACCAACATCTTTATTTCTGGTTTTTCCTACATCAAACATACGCAACTCTTGCAGGCAAGTTAGTTTCCCCAGTCCACGTGGCATGTAAGCCAGTTTATCACAACCATCAACTTGAAGATGCTTGAGGCTGACCAATCTGCTTGTTTTGCTCGGCAAACTGATAAGATTGCAGCACCTACGGAGTTCTAATGTTTCAAATTTTGAAGCCTCGACAATGAAACTTAAATCCAACATGCGCGGATGCTTAAAATTAGACATGAATGCACTCAAAGTTGATAGATTCAAGTCCCAACGTCTTCTTAGTTGAAGAAATGACCTCACTCTCGTTGCTTTAAGCAAGGTGTTTGGAATATCCCACGAGGAATCTAACTCATCTTCAAATGACACATATCAAGATTTTTCATTTACATTTTCTGCATCCAAACATGATGTGCAATACTCTTCTCCAGCAACAGAGCATGCAAGATCATGCATTGTGATTGGAAAATCATTACATTCTACATAATCCACTGATTGACATTCAAGAAACCATCTCCAAACCGGATCCTTGAAATACTCTTTGCCAACATCTTCAAGATCCTCTTCTCCACTGAGGGGATGGATAAACCCGAGGGCCATCCAAACGTTGATCAATTCCGGCACCGGAAAGGCAGTATCCTTTGGAATTAAAGAGCAGTAAGCAAAACATTTTCGCAAATGCGGTGGAAGATGATCATAACTCAGTTTTAGTATGGGTAAAGTACCAGTTTCTTCATGGGTTCGGTATTTACGCACATTGTTCTTCGCCCTCACCCATTCTGCTTCTGTTCTATTATATAATATCTTGCCTATTGCCTTTAAGGCAAGAGGAACCCCCTTACACTTGTCTACGATCTCCATTCCAATTGCCTGTATCCGTGGATTATTAGATTCTCGGCTTTCTTCTTTGAATGCCGTTCGCTTCAGCAGGGACCAAGACTCACTTTCAGACAGACCTCGAAGATGATGTGGTGGAACCGTGCCTGTGATATCTGCAACCAATCCGCTGCGTGTAGTGACAATAATCCAACTTCCCCTCGCACCACCTAATAGTAGACTCCTTAAGCTGCGCCATTTCTCAGGATCTTCATTCCATACATCATCCAGAACTAGCAAGTACTTCTTTCCGATAATGCTGCTTCGAAGATCATTTTGCAGTGTTTCCAGCTGAAGGTTCCTTTCAGGCATGCAGACTCAATGATGTTCTCCACAATGACTTTTAACTCGAACCTCTCCGAGAAACAAACCCCCATTTTTAACTCAGAATGTTCTTCAACATTTTCATCGTTGAAGATCATTTTCGCCAACGTGGTCTTCCCTAATCCTCCGATACCTATTATGGGAACTATCGAAACATTTTGCTCCGATTCGGATTCTAGCAGCAGTTGTACAATCTTCTTTTTTATCGTCATTTCGTCCAATTATTTCTTCTGAATGCACAAAGGAATATGTTTGGTCCCTCTCCCTAACTTCAAGTGGTGGCTCAACAGGTCGGTCACTGAGCTGGAAATTGGCTCGATCAGCTGCAATAGCATCTAGTCTCCCTAAGGCCTTTAACTCTATGACCCATCTTTAGCCTATAAGCAAATTGGTTCGATTTTGAGAAGAAAAGGCGTACCTCTTTCGCCATGCCATTGCCTGCCACTATCTTTCGCCGAAGAGCATCTGTAGAGACATCCTCCAACAAGTCTTCGACGTGTCCTTAAGCTCCTTCAGCCAGAGAGTTACTTGGCGATTGTTACTATTGCGCGGATCTTCGGCATCACGTAGCACTTCCCTGATAACCGAAGCAGTTTTGGTGAGTTTATTGAGTTCCTCTTTGAAACCCCATGCCAGTGCAAGCTCATCTGCTGCTAACAATGTCAGATCCTCCAACAATTTTCCGGCAAGATTGAACAGAATGCCCTCCGCCATTTCTGAAATTGCTTCCTTCGCATCAGGAAACACTATTTCGGATGTTTTCTTCTTTTCAAAGAATGAAAGCTGTGGTGCAAGAAGTTTGATGCGATCGAGATTTGATCATAGATCAAAATTCAAATCTTATTCCGAGTTTCTTTCTCATTTCTTTAATTGCAGGTCGATAACCTCTACAGCTAATTACTTAAAAGTATGATTAAATAATGGAAGTTTGTTGCATACAATACAGGTCCATGCAGGGATGGACTTAGAGAAGCTGGATGGTACAGTCAAACTCTAAAAATTTAAAATTCATATATGATTTAATTTTTTTTAAATTATATATATATATATATTTATTAAAAATTTATTTTAATTTTATAAATTCGCCTATTAGAATTTTATAAATTCGCTCCCTAATATAAAATTATGCGTCCAGCGTCTAAGTGATCTCTGGAATACAGAAAAATGCACGTGGATTACAAATATAAAATTGGGAGACACAACATCAATAATTGAAAATCATATTCTTTCTCCTAACTGTACACATACTTTGCAGTTCCTATAGGTCATAGGTTGCAAGAAACCTACACGTATGGAGTAAACAAATGGACTGATTCCTTGCTTTCTCCATCTCCATGCAAAAGAGACTGCAAATTCATTAACGTGCCCTAACTCTTTCCCCCTGTCACCTTTACATCACCAATACCCTTTGCTACAAATGCTTCTTTTCATCGCCAAAATTCCTTTGGAAAACCCTTCTTGATTCATCAGAAATCATGTCAGATTCCAACAGGTTGCCGATCCGAGACTCCCGGCCCGTCAAACACCGCCACTCCACCGGCTACTATGCGCATCGAGTTCACGACAGCTTCACTGCTAGAGCCACCAAAGTCCTATGTGCCATATTCTTGTTCATTTTTTTTGTTTCTTGGCATTGTTTTCTTCATTTTATGGCTAATTTTACACCCTCATCGTCCAAGGTTCCATATGATGGATTTCACCGTCCCTACTTTGGCTCAACAATCAGTGCTCGAGAATGCTCTAATAACGTTCAATGTCACAGCCAGGAACTCCAACCAACACATGGGCATCTATTACGACTCTATGGTCGGGTCGGTCTTTTATAAGGATCGGCGAATCGGGTCGACCTCATCGTTCCCCCCGTTTTTTCAAGAACCTAAGACAACTACGATTGTGCACGGTACATGTGGTGCAGCTACGCTTACTGTAAACAGCAATGAGGGGAAGGAGTTCATGAATGATAGGCAACATGGGACTGTGGTTTTACGTTTGGATATAACATCGGGAATCAGATTTAAGGTTTCAACATGGAAGAGTAAGCACCATAAAATGCACGTAAATTGTGATGTTGCAGTTGGTTCGGATGGGTCGATGTTACCAGCTTGGAAGAACAAGAGATGTCCTGTCTATTTCACTTGATTCTCGTTGCATTGTAATTATTTTTTTCATTTTGTTTTGGTTTTGCTTTGTTGAATTATGGGAAAGTGTAGGGGGGAAATCCAATCAACTGTATTTAACTGATAACAAATTTATTTAAGATAATCTTTAGAAAAAAATTCATAATAACTCCAATGTTGAAAGCTGTCGGTGAGATCAGTTAAGACCTTCTAATAAGATTAAAAAAAGTAGAGGGATTACAATACAATTAGACACTTTTCTAACACTTCAAAGTGAAATTCTTATTTATATAATAATCGGTATTCAACTCATTAACAGACTAATTCAAATTGGATGTTGCAGATGTCCATTATGAGGGGACTCTCCCAACCCAATTTACTTCATTCAAAATATTAGGATTCGAACTCATAACCTTATTTAAAAGATCTAGTATCTCATCTTACCATACCAACTGGTTATTGGTCGAAATTCTTTAATTTAGTTTACTTTATGACACACTTATGTACGTATTTATCTATCTATCTGTCTACTTATCATCTATGCTTATCATAAGGTTTGAATGTATGATTTTATATCTGGAGTGCGAACATTTAGGAAGTTAAATTAGAAATTCATGGGTGATAAATTTTAAAAAAAAATAGGGGTGTGAAATTAGATTATCGGTAAAATTATAATATATATATTATATAAAATTTAAAATTTATGCGACTGCACCCAAACACCCTTGGTCCGTCCTAATTACTATAATCAAGGATTAAGCTGACTTAGTTTTAAGGTCTTCATTCATGGATGATTCTTTCATGACACAGAATCTTATTCCCAATGTTATTCTCACTCAAACTTAAGCACTTTACTGTAGCCACAAATCAATTCAAATTCATTCAAACATTTGTGAGACACCTCCTTGTTTTTCATTCTGCCTGCATCAATGTGCGAAACCAAAAGCTTCTACTTATGGCTTCTCCAAATCATCGGCCCATTAGGCCTCCTTGCTCTTTTCCATGGTTAGCCTTGCTTCCCAGAAGCCCCACCTACATCATCGTCAACTTCTCGGTCCCAGCGGCGAACGACAGCAGCGTATCCGATCACGGAACCATGCAGTACGAACTCGATATCACGAACCCAAACGAAGAGTCCGGTATCTACTACGATGATATCATCCTTGTGTTCTATCATGGGGAAGATAAAGTGGGGAGCAGGACCATCCCTGCGTTTTACCAAGGGAAGGCTAAAACTCATCTAGTGATCGATCAAGTGAATGTCGAGACCCGCCTTTGGTCCGGTCTTCGCAAGGCGATAAGGAATGCAACGGCTGAATTAAGGGCCGGTTTGTCGACCAAGATTAAGTACAATACATGGGGCAAAAGGAGTAAGCATCATGGGGTAAGCAGGGAAGGGAAGATACGTATAGGTAAAGATGGCAAGATTTCGAACAAGAAGAAGAAAGTTAAATTTGGACCCCCTCAAGAAAATGGAAACTTTAAGCAGATTTTGGCCCATGTGTAGTACTTCAGTTAAATGGTCCAAGTAGGGGCTAGTATTCAATAGAGTCGAGTCAAACATTCGTATTAATGAATTCTATGTTACAAGTCAAACTTTATTTAATTCATTTAGTCGAGTCAAGTTATTAAAGTTTCTGTTCAAATTTAATTATAAATATTTATAATGTTATGTCACTCATTGTTTCCAATTTAAACTGCTTTCTATAATCATATTTAATATACATTTTTTTTCAGTTTTTATATGCAATATATATACATTAGACGGAGTTGGGGACTCGACTTGAACTTGAAGATCAATCTACTAATTACTAAAAATTTTGAATTATTTGAGTCTCATTTTATAACTCAACTTTATTTGAATTTTCTCGACTCCAGTCAAGTTTGTGAAATTGCCATTCGAATCAAATCAAGTCGACATTTTGCGTCGATTTGAATAAAAAATAAATTTTTTGAGTCAAATTTCGTTCACCCTAAGTTCAAGTATGAGATTAATGGTCAACAATCTCTAGAGCATGTGATTAAAAGCTCTTAGTTAAAACACTCATCTTCTTTAAGTTGTGAGTTCAATACTCATTACGAACAAATTTCTCATCCTCAACCCTAAATAGAAATTGCTCAAAAAAGGTATGAGATTTATGGGCCAATAATTATCTGATTTTGGACAATCCAATGACAATTTTTAATTTTAACTTTTTATTCAATGCTCTTTTAGTTTTTAATTATTAATTACTAAAAATTTTATAAATCAATTTTATTTGAATTTTTTGATTCCAGGCAAATTTATAAAATTATCATTCGAATCAAATTAAGTCAATTTTTTTTGCATCAATTGGAATAAAAAATTTAAATTTTCTGAATCGAACTTTGTTCGCCCTAAGTTCAAGTATGATATTGATGGTTAACAATATCTAAAATAGATAATTAAACTTAAAATTTTTTAATTAACACCCTTTTTTTTCTTTTATAGATTGTGAGTTCAATACCTTTTAAGAATAAATTTCCACTTTCCTTAATTTTGGACAGTCCAGTGTCAGTCTTTAATTTTAACTTTTTATTCAATGTTCTTTTAGTTTTTAATTAATTCATGAAATGAATATTGTTTTAAATTTCTAAATTTTGGATCAAATGTCTCTAACCAGCTGTTACCGTTGCAAATCACATCACCCATCATCCAATATTTGACTTTATCAATCCGTCCTTTTTTTTTTTGAAAATTGAATTCAATTTTATAAAATAATGGTAGAATTTTTAATTCCACGAATGAAATTAGAAGACTATTACATAATCAATTTATTTATTAATCTTTTATTTTTAAAATGGAAAATTATACGACGTGCGATGAACACCACTGAACATCACCAACGCTAAACACCATTAAATTAATTAATAAATATTAAAAATTTTAAGAATTCAGCATACAATTAATAATTATTTAAAAATTTTAATTAAATTATTTTTCATATATATTAAATTATTGATTTTTTTAATAAGGATAAACTACATATTTAATACTTCACCTATTTCCGTATTTTTATTTTGATACTCAAACTATTTTTTTAGCAAAATGGTACCTAACTCAAATTAAATTAATTTTTAATAAGCGTCTAAAACCGAAATCGGTTTAATGCCATGTTGAATATCATCATGGGAGGCAGAATTTTCTTTCTCAACAACGTGTGGACTACTAGTCTACTACTACTACCACAGGCTAATAATTTTGGAATTCTTTTTTGCTTTTTATCTCGTTTACCTAAAACTCCATTCAAGCTTTCCTGCATAAGAGCTCGAACCACTTGTGAATCTTGTTCACAAATTGGACCCTGACCTTTTCGACCGGCTAAATGTTCCTTAAACCTATGAATTCCTCCCCCTGTAAACATTTTGCCACAAGACATACATTCAATTTGTAATCTTTCGCCATTTTTGAACACTTCGCAATGGTTCCAAGCAGGATCTTGCTTTTGTCTTGTAATTGATATAGGCACCAAATTCAACTCCATTTAAGCATACCCTTTTTTCAGCATTAAAAACAACATATACCCTTTACCCAGAACAGTCAATTTTGGCAAGAATTACAGGAACTTGTTTTTTTTTCTGGGTTTGATGGTTCACCTAATTATATGAACAATTGAACCGGTTGTGTTGACCCAAATTGTTTTGGGTTTTGAGGTTGATGTTTCAATGGAAGATTTAACAGTGTTGGTTTTGAAGGAGTTTTGGGATCAACGAAAGCTTTAATGTGTTTGGTTATAACTGGTTAGAGGTTAATGGCGATTGGTCGGAGTCAGACCATAGCAAAATGGTATTTAACATAGTAAAATGAAATTAAATTAATTTCGAAGAAATTCAACACTATTGAGGAATCGGCTATGACAGCACGATAGATATCATTTTTTGCTTCTTCTTGCACTTGGAGAATTTAGTTGATTTTCACGTGTTCTTACTTTGTTTTTTTGTTATTAAAGTCAATATTGTTTCTGGAGGAACTAAAAAAAAGTAATCGATGAAAATTTACAGGAAACTATAGTGACAATGAAGAAGATGTTCAATACCTAGTTTTTCATACTTCGAATGGAAGAAGAAGAAAGAATAAATTTACATTTTTAATCCAAAAATTAAAAATAATGTTTAAATTGATAATATTTTGGACTAAATTGATAGATTGTATAAGTTTTAGGGACTAAAACTGTTATTTGACCAAGCAACGTCACTATTTTTGTTTATTTTTAACAGTCAGGGTACCAAAATAGAAACAATACGTAACGTTAGGTACCATTTTGCTAAAAAAATAGTTTGGGTACCAAAATAGAAATATGAAAATAGGTGAGGTACTAAATATGTAGTTTATCCTTATTAAAAAATTCAAAAAATTAATATATATAGAAAATAATTTAATTGATTTTTTTAAAATAATTATTAATTGTATGATGAGTACTTAAATTTTTTAATTTTTATTAATTAATTTAATAGTGTTCAATGGTATTTAACGTTAGTTTTGTTCAACGGTGTTCGTCGCACATAGACTCATCCTTTTTAAAATAGGTTTTAAGAGATATTTTTGTCATGCAATTAACGTGAAGTGGGATATAAAATTCTGATATAATTATTTAATAATAATCATAATCATTTGGCGGACGGTTATTTAATGCATTGGTAGTAGAACTTTACCTCTCACAAACGACACTAAAATGATGACAAGTATTTCGACCCTATTTAAAAATTAACGAATAACTGATAATAGATAGTGGATTATAACGAACTGAAATGATGACAAGTATTTTGATTATATTTAAAAATTAGCGAATAACTGATAATAGATAGTGGATTATAACGAATAGTTGATATCATTAGTTGATTTGATTAGAAGATTACATTAATTGATTGTATAAAAGTGTTTGGTAAAATTAACTAATAGCTGATAGCTGTTTGATTATTTGAACAAGTAAAATGACATATAAGGATATGATGATATTTAATACTTGTTTGATTAATTTATTAATTATTAACATTTTGTATCTATTAATATTAATTAGATTATAAAAATTAATTTTTTTAATATCATTACTGAGCATATATGAGGATATACATATTAATTTTTTATTTGTAAAATTATCTTTTTAATATAATTTTATTAATTATCAAAGACAAAATAGTCTTTACAAGTTTTTTATCCAAACATCTAACTCAAAAAGCTCTTAAAATGAGTTTTTTTTAAATGAGAGGTTTTACCTCAATCCGCTATTATTATCATCTATTTACCAAACATCAAAATTAGCGGATTTAATTAGTCAAACCTCTAAAAATAGTTCAAACCTCTAATTTTAGCTCAAAAAAATTGTTTATCAAATAGGGCCTTCATTTATTTACTTTTTAATTCTTAAATTCATCACAGAAACTATATAAATCGTTGACAATGTATTCAAGGATGGATAAATATGGCTCCCATGGGAGCATATACATCTTATTTTTTGTAAAAAGTTTAGAAATATAATTTAATTTGTAAAGTAAATTTTATTTTGCATACCTATTTATAAAAATAAGATGTATTAAAATTTTAGACCCCATTTTTTGAGATTTTGGACCCACCACTAAATGTATCATATATATATGATAATTCTATTTTAGTACAAAGTAGTATTTATTTCCTATTTAAAATTTGGATAAATTCATGCACACCTATAAATAAACTGCTCAAATTCAGATGACATAGATGGAATAAGCTGCCCTTTACTACCAGAACCAGCATATTATTAAAAAAAAAAAATACCATTCTTCTAGTTTTGCTAAAAACCAACAGCTAAATGCTCACGTAGAATTTGAAGCATTGACTATATATTAGGAAAACATTATTTTAACTAAGATCATTGTACATAATAACATATTCGATATATTAAAATGCTTAATAGTTATATTAAATAACATATTTTTTCCTCATAAAAAATTGAAATATACTCCCCATTTCAACCTATCAGTGAGCTAATTCACTTAAGCTTGTTTTCTTGTGGTTCCCTTTGTTGAATATCATTTGTGATGTTATGGAATTTTGATTCGATTATGGTTGCGGGAATATAGGAAAATTTGATTTTTTTTCTCGTATTTTGTATTAGGTAAACTTTGAATAGTTACAAAACTGTTAATATCGTAAATTCGACTCGAGTTTAATGCGATCTGAATCACTCAAATTAAATATTTAAAAATTTATGTAAAATACCCATAGAACTAGTACTAACCATGAGCTTTCTTCTCTTGTAAACCAAACGCGGTTGCTTCGCTATTGTTTATAACTATTTTAATCACAATTAGGGGGAAATTATTAAAAGAAAACTCCCTCGGATAAGCCTGAGCCGTCCTATTATGAAAATAAAATATGGGTTAATTCATTAGATGTCTCCAAATTATGGCATACAGTTTAAATTGATACACAAAATTCAAAACGTTTTAACCCAGTCCTAAAACTATTAGTATATCATCAATTTGGACATTGAATATTATCTTGAATTTGATTTGAAATTTATTTTAAAACACGTGGATCAAAATTTAAACGCGTGTGCAATTTAGATATTTCGTGTTATTAAAAAGGAAATAGTTATCTCAAGTTTCAATGACATAATTTGCTTTTTATAACACGTGAGATCTAAGCTAACAGTGTAGGGAATACTGAATAGTGTTGTAAGAACTAAATTGGTGGTCGAATCGATCAATTTCAAATATGATATTTACATTTGGAATACTCAGTTAGAACATGTTGAAGTTTAGGATCAATTTCAAATATAGAACATAATTTAGAATTATACTACAATTAGCCCATAATATATTGCATTACGTACAATTCAGTCGTTATTATGACATTTAACTAAGAAAATGATTAATAATATGTTTGATTGTCAGGTTTAGTTGAGTTTTCTTACCGATGCTGTCTGAATTTTCAGATTTAGTACAGTACTATAAATTTCTCTGTCGTGTTCATTAGTTTGACCCTGTTAAAAAATTGACTTTTGTAAATAAGTCAACTTCCACATTTACAGATCTTATCGCAAAAAATGTAATGCAAAAAGACATTTGAAAGAACACAATGAGCAAATTTTCGTTTTCAGCTATGCTTTTGTTGATCTTAACGATGTTCATTTTCTCCATGGAAGTTTCTGCAAATCCACTCTTCACTTTCTGTTCAGACAACTCAATCAACTACACAACCAACAGCACGTTCGGGAACAACCTTGAATTTGTGCTCGACTCATTACCTTCCAATACTTCGAGTACCGGCTTCTACAGCACCTCGATCGGAGACGGTGCCGGTCACGTCTACGCTCGAGCGCTTTGCCGAGGCGACACCACCACTACGTCGTGTCGAGACTGCGTTAAAAATGCCAGTCGAGATGTCCTCGACGGGTGCAGAACCGGAGAAGCGATCGTCTGGTACGATAACTGCCAGGTTCAGTACTCGTTTCAGAACAGTTCCTTGATGGTCTATACAGGGAAATTCCCAGACTCAAACGACAACGAGAAGAACATATCGAATCCCGGTCGTTTCAACGATGTGTTGGCGTTTTTGATGAACAACATCTCGAGGAACGCGGCGTATGATTCCGAGCTGATGTTCGAGACCGGAGAAGTGAAGTTTAATAAGACGGAAAGGATACATGGGCTTGTTCAATGCACCAGGGACATTTCTGGTGATACTTGTCTGAATTGTTTAAATTCAGCTCTTCAAGATCTTAATGGCTGCTGCGGTTCTCGGACAGGAGGAAGTGTTCTTAGCAGGAACTGTAACGTCAGGTTCCAAATGTACAAATTTTATAATGGCTCAGATTCTCCATTAATCTACCCAGAATTTCCAAAAGGTATATAAACATTGAAATAGTTTTGCATTAATTCGTTCACAATAGTGGTAAAATATGAATTTTGGTCCCTCTAGATATTGTAACTTGCATTTTGACCCCCCCAAATTTAATTTTGGCCTGGAAACAGGGGATAGATGGAGCATGGGGATGATTATGGCAGTTATATGTGCAGCAGCACTGGTTCTTGCACTTCTCATTGGTTCCAAACTTATACATATGCGATTGAAGAAATGGAAACAAATCGGTAAACCGCTGCAGAAAATTTCCAACTGGATTATCTTTATATTGAATTGTTTTTCAGTAATCAAATAATGAATCAAATTACAGATCCAGTATGTATTTATTTTCTGCAGATGAGGAAAGAAGCCAGACAACGTTGCTTTACGAATTGGCAAGCCCAAAGGAAGTGATTATTACACAAGAAGGCCAGTTGGTAAGTTCTCAAGAGTTCCCCTTCCTCGATTTACCGACAATAAAGGCAGCTACAAGTGATTTCTCCGATTCAAACAAGCTCGGACAAGGAGGCTTCGGCACGGTTTACAAGGTATTCAATAGTTGTAACTAAAATCAATCATTACAATGAACGATCATATTAATAATACGAATATCTCCGAATCTGGACACAACCAAAATTCGGAGTCGAACCTGAGATTTCGAAGTTTTTTTTTTAGTTTTAAGTGTGTATGGTGTCTGAATTTGTGAACTGAATTCGACAATTTCAAGGGCGTGTTACCGAATGGGAAGGAAGTGGCAATTAAAAGGCTGTCGAGGAAATCATGGCAAGGCTTAGAAGAGTTGAAGAATGAAGTTATATTGATTGCAAAGCTTCAACATAGGAACCTTGTAAGGCTATTGGGATGTGGGTTAGAAGGTGATGAAAAGCTGCTCATTTACGAGCTTATGCCCAACAAAAGCCTTGATTTCTTCATCTTCGGTAGGTACCTTTTTTATCTTTCCCTTTTGGGTTAATTACACCAAATACACTTAAATAATCGCTGAGATTTTAAATTAGTCCTCAAACTTAAGAATGTTTTAATTGTGTTATTAAAGTATTGATATTGTACTACAAATACGATCATTTTGATAGTCGTGTTATTAACTTAGGCATTAATTACTAGTTCAGAACTTACATGAAGAGAATATTTAAAACACATAATCAAATTATAAATACATGCTGCTATTATGTTTAACATGTCTTGCCGTAGTCGATGACATTGACTCTTCTTGGTCAAATGGGAAAATAGGTTTTTAGCTCCTCATAGATGTTAAACATTTAATTCAAGTATTCTTGCCTTTGATTAAATGACAATTTTGCATTTTTTGCCTCTTCTAAAAACGAATAATTCAATTTAAACCCTTTTAACACAAATTTTTTTAACTTTGTTCTTAAAATTTTATAATTTTATCGTCTCCCTAAACAAAATCCAAGTTCGTAGAAAGAGTTGATTGATATTATATTGATATTTTGAGGACATAGTTTGAATGTTTTGAAGTTGGTAAACCAATTTGGAATCTAGACCATAATTTGAGGATATCTAGTGCAATGACCCCTATCTTTTTGTTTATCAACTAATGCAGGGACGAATATCCTTTGGTGCCCAGTGCTGTTGAAAATTTTAAATACTTACTAAATTCTGGTCTAATAAAAATTGAGTCCCTATTAAAATAAGTATTTAAGTTAAAAAAATATAAAAACTTATTAAATATTTAATCGGCTAAAATAAAGAAGAATGGGCTCGTGCCCTTAATTATTTTGGCATAATAAAAGTTTAAGTTCTATGAGTTTAATTATTAGACAAATTAGGCATTGTCCCTAAATTTTGAGTTTAAATATTTAATAATTTATTGTAATTTTTTAAATTAAATATTTTGACTCCTCCCACTGCTCAATCCCTGAAGTGATGATTGATTTTGAATTTCAGATTCTGAGAAACGCTCAAAGATTGATTGGAAGACATGGTTCGACATTATTACTGGAATTTCCAGAGGACTTGTTTATCTTCACGAGGACTCCAGACTTAAAATCATCCATAGAGATCTAAAACCCAGCAACGTGTTGCTGGATCAAGACATGGTTGCCAAAATATCAGATTTCGGGATGGCAAGGATTTTTTGTCAAAATCAGAACGCAGCCAACACTAAAAGAGTTGTGGGAACATAGTAAGTAACCGAGTTATCTCATCTTTGCCTTAAAATTTTACTCTTGATAATTAATTACTAAAAGGAAAAAGAAATGGACTTGGAACAGCGGATACATGGCTCCGGAATATGCAATGGAGGGATTATTCTCGGTGAAATCGGATGTTTTTAGCTTCGGCGTGATCGTGCTCGAGATTCTTTCCGGGCAAAAGAACAGTGGCTTTTACCAAACCAAACATGCTCAGACACTTCTTGCATATGTAAGTGTACCTGTAGGCTGTAACTTGTCATGTCTGCAATACTATGTTCATTACTGTCTTTGATTATTTGAATGCATTGGCATTTGGCAGGCTTGGGGACTATGGAATGACGGGAAAGAACTGGAATTGGTTGACCCTTGTTTGCTGGAATCATGCTCGATTCTAGAAATCGAGAGATGCATACATATCGGTCTTTTATGTGTGCAAGAAGATCCGACGGACAGACCGACCATGTCCGATGTAGTAGTTGTCTTAGGAAGCGATACGATCACTCTTCCCGAACCGAAAAGACCTGCATTTTCTGTCGGAAGAATGATTCCGGTTGATCGATCTTCAACAACGGATCCATCGATTAATCAGATAACAATGTCTAATATCTCAGCCCGCTGAAAAATTGACCCGAGTGTAAATTGAATCTAATCTATCTGTAGAGTATAATGTTCAAAATTTATATTTCTTTTTTGTTCTAATCAAGTGAACAAGAATGTAGATGTGGTTGTTCTGTTAACAGGCATGATTGAATGTAATTAGAAATTCTGCAAAATCATGTTGAGGTCTTGAATATTATTTGAAGTAGATTTGATTAGAGTTTATGATTTTGAAACTTCACCAGCAAAACCAACATTTTTTTTCTGTAGAGAAAATATTTGAAACTTCTTGATTGATAAGAGGATGATAGCACAAAAGGCATGACATCAAAGTTGATAATATTTGGAACTTCTTGATTAGTGTTCATGCTGTTGAAATGAGATTGTTCCGGGATATGTCATAATAATGTTGAGTTTTATCACCGTTCGTAAATCTATTATTAAGTATCGTAAATTCGTAATTTGAATAGTTTTTTTTATTAATCAAACAAATATAGTTTGATATTTAATCAAAGACTATATAGTTGTATGCAGCTATATAATTCTCATGAACGTGAATATGAATCCAAATTTTCTTTTTCCTATGTAACCAATCTTCTCATATACGTTTACATTGTTTGGAGTCTTCTTGAACGACTTTATTTGTAGAAATTTTCTTTCATGAACTTATAAAAATAAAATTTTAAGATAGGACGAAAATAGATTTTTAATAAAAGATATATAAAAAATTTATAAATTATATATAAATTTTAAATTTTTAGGGGATGACCGTTTTTTCAGTCCCTCGGTCCATCCCTGCCGATAGGGAACAAAAATCTTTTGTCCCAACACTAAAAATTAAATTAAATTCTAACCCTAAATTCTAAATTCTAAATTTTAATCCCTAAACCCTAAAACACCATAACCCCAATTTCCTAAATCCTAACTCTAAACTTTAACCTTAAACCTATTTTTTTTAAGATGGAACATAAATAGGAACATGGAGAGGGGCGGCGATTTGGATTTGTTGGGATTATTATTAAATTTGCAATCACATCTTTCCATTTGTGGCTTTAACAACTTGAATGTGCTTACTAGGGGTGAGCGTTCGGTTGTGTCGAGTCAAAAAATTTCGAGTTATTCAAGTTGACGCGTTATATTTTACAACTTAAATTTTATTTGAAATTTTTTCGATTTGAGTCAAGTTTATAAAGTTTGAGTAGACTTTTCGAGTTCCTATACAAATTTAATTGTAATTATTTATCATGTTATAGTACAGTTTGATTTCAATTTAAACGACTTTCTCTAATTATATAAGATATGCATACATATTACTTCATATTTTGTTTCCATATGTTGTATATATTTCTTCATATTTTTTAATATCAGTATATATATCAGGAAAAATTGAAAGACTCGACTCAAACTTAAAAATCAATCCACTAATTACTAAAAATTTTGAGTTATTCGAGTTTCCGTTTTACAAATCAAACTTTATTTGAATTTTTTCGAGTCAATTCGAGTTTATGAAATTTCGAGTTTGAGTCAAAACGAGTCAAATTTTTTCGCTTTGAGTCGAGTCGGTAATTTTGATTTTTTCGAGTCTAATCTTGTTCACCTAATGCGTACCAAGGGGGCAAAAGGCTAAGAAATAGTCATTTTATTGACAAAAATGTGACTGAGTAGTGTAGCTTCCTGCAACATAAACTCTCTATTGTAGGGTAAACAATATGCTTCCACACGTTCCGCAATATACGATGAACTCGAATTCAACCAGACATGATTTACGGCCAACGTGTTACATGGAACTAATACACAGATAATTTGTTTTTACAGACTAATACATAGATAATATAAAAATCAATCGGCTTGACTCTGAATTTCTAGGACAACCATATCATAATTTATAAAGCTGCTCTTTCTTGTGTTATGAATTATGATCCAAGCTAAAAGGAGGAGATGGCATTTATTGGAAAATGCATGCATATCTCCACTGTTTCCATGAACCTGTGTGTAATAGTCCTTCCCTTGCTTAGCCCAACATCTGAAGATCAGGCTCAGCAGCCTACTTATCTCCACCACTTCTGTTCAAACACCACTACTTTCACCGTGAACGGCACTAATTACCGAGCCAATCGCGATAGCGTCTTATCGTCGCTGTCGTCGAATGCCACCCGTGGAAATGGTTTCTACAACACTACCGCAGGTAGGAGCCCCGACGTGGTATACGGCCTTTTCCTCTGCCGTGGGGACATTTCTTCTACCAGCGTCTCCCAAGCTTGTGTCAAATTTGCCACCACTGACATTTCCCGACGTTGTCCTGTTGAAACAACTGCGGTGGTTTGGTACGACGAGTGTCTCCTACGATACTCGAATCAAAATTTCTTTTCCGTTGTGGCTGAAGAACCTAGATTTTTTATGTATAACAGTAAGAATATCACCGTTTCAACTTTCAACCAGGTACTGAGGATTATGAATGATTCAGCAACCCTGGTGGAAAATGAACCAGCCGGTGCTAAAAATGTTGCGACTAAAAAGCAGAATATCTCAAGTTTTCAAACACTGTACGCTCTGCTCCAGTGTACATCGGACTTATCAGGAACGGATTGCGTTCGATGTTTGCAAGGCGCAATACCATATCTTCCAACCGGAAGGCTAGGCGGCAGTGTTTTGAATCCTAGCTGTAATGTCATATATGAATTTCACCAGTTCTATAATCAAATATCAGTTTCAACCACATCTCAACCTCTTCTTTCCCTATCAGTTTCACCTTCACCTCCTCCTCCTATACCAGCTATACTTTCAGCTCTTGCTCCTTATCCTCTACCAGTTTCACCTCCTCCTCCTATACCAGCTATACTTTCAGCTCTTGCTCCTTATCCTCTACCAGTTTCACCTCCTCCTCTACCACCTTCACCTCCTCCTCCTATACCAGCTATACCTTCAGCTCTTGCTCCTTATCCTCTACCAGTTTCACCTCCTCCTCCTTATTCAGTTGGAAATTCACCTCCTCCTCCTCCACCTCATTCAGTTACAGCTCAACCTCCTCCTTATTCAGTTGGAAATTCACCTCCTCCTCCTCCTCCTCATTCAGTTACAGCTCAACCTCCTCCTTATGCAGTTGGAAATTCACCTCCTCCTCCTCCACCTCATTCAGTTACAGCTCAACCTCCTCCTCCTGCAGCTCCAGGTTCTTCTCACGATACGTTTTTATTCTTACATTTTTTCCCTTGATCCTTTTTTAGACTTTGTCCTTCATGAAAGATATTATAAGATTCTTTACATGACAAACAGGTACAGAGGCAAGATTTTATGTCAGGATGCGAACGGTTAGAGAGTTGTATTAGAAATTTAGGGGAGCGAAATTATAAAATTTTAGGTGGTGCAAACTTAAATCATCGATAGAAAATATAAAGAAAATACATAAACTATATGGAAGTTTAAAATTTTCAGGGGGTGATACTACCCCTCCAGCACCCCTCGGTCCATCCTTATGCGAAAGGTGAAAAATCATCATCACGGTTGCCTTGTAATCAAGACTATCTTATGGGATGGGTGTGTATAGTTGTCTGTGCAAATTGCAAATTGCATTTCAACCTAATAGCCATTTTTGAATGAAATGAGCTGAGAATATCTAATTCTGCCATCTTTATTTAGAAGAAGAGAAACAAAGCAAGTCAAACTGGATTCAAATACTTGGTGCAAGTTTATCCGCGGTTTTTGGGCTAGCTGTGGTTTCTGCGTTTGGTTACTTCATTTGGAGGAGGAGAAACAGTCAAGGTGTGCAATGGAGTAATCTTTGAGAGAAGAATCACAAATTTGTTTCATATTGTTATGCCCCATTTTCATTCTTTTTTTTTTCAATTGCAGACAAAGAAAACAACCAAGAGGTTCAATTAATGGAAACTTTTACTGGAGAAAATATGGGGAAGTCTCAAGAGTTTCAATCTATTCAATTGGATATCTTACTTGCAGCAACAAATCACTTACCTGGTGAAAATAAACTTGGAGAGGGCGGATTCGGTCCTGTATACAAGGTAATCATATAGCATGAATTAAGAACATTTCAAAGATGTGTGATGTTTTGCATTTGAATTTTGACATGTTACACAAATGAATGAGTCATCCCAGGGAACACTAGCAGGTGGAAAAGAAATTGCAGTAAAAAGACTGTCGAGAACTTCGGGTCAAGGGCTTGTTGAGTTGAAGAATGAAGTCATGTTGATCGCTAGATTACAGCATAGAAATCTTGTAAGGCTCTTAGGATGCTGCCTGGAGAAAAACGAGAAGTTGCTAGTATATGAGTTCATGCCGAACAGAAGCCTCGACGTCTTCCTGTTCGGTTTGATCCTTCAACCTTTAACTAATTAAAAAACAACAAGTAAAAGAAGCAACGAAAATGTACTCATTTGTTTCCTCCTCGTTCGTATCAGATTCGAATTTTTCTGTGCAACTGGATTGGAAGGAACGATTCAACATTATAAAAGGAATTGCCCGAGGTATCCTGTACCTACATGAAGATTCTCATCTCAGAATTATACACAGAGACCTTAAAGCCAGTAACGTTCTACTTGATCACAAAATGAATCCGAAAATTTCAGACTTTGGTTTGAATAGAATTTTTGGTGAAGATAATAATGAAGCAAGTACCAGTAGAGTAGTTGGAACATAGTAAGTCTACATATTTTATGAAACCATCTAATGTTGTTCATATCATCTTTCTCATTGCTTCTTATGAACTAAAACAGTGGATACATGGCACCCGAATATGCAATGCGAGGACTGTTTTCTATCAAATCTGATGTTTTCAGCTTCGGAGTCCTTTTGCTGGAGATTATAAGTGGGAAAAAGAACATATATATTTTGTGTAAACTACATCCGATGTCACTTTTGTTTTTGGTTTATCTTATTTTAATCGTTGTTTTTTTTTTAAATTATATTTTGATCACTTACGTTACCAGTTTATTATATTTGGGTCACTAAATTATTATCTCTCATTAGTTTGATGATATGTCACATTAGTCAAAAGAATTAATTTTTAATTTAACATCTGAACGTGGCATAAATTGACAAGATGTCCCCAGAACGAAGTTAGATGAACCATAGTAGATCTAAAATCATTGTCTAAGATTAAGGAAGCAACATTTCTAGTTACACTACCGCTCTTTCCATAGCATAGAGTTTTTATGTATGAAAAGATAGTGAGTCTATCTGAGTAGAAACTATGCACATAAATGATAAATCAACTACAACATCAAAGCATCTAAAAGCAATAGCATATTTAAAAATAATGACAAATTCAAATATTTTAAACCAACTTTAGCATACTAATTCAAAAAGTTTTAAGAAACAAAAACTATTTATTTAAGTCTACAATGGAAAATACTTGGTTTTCAAAAATACCACCCACAAACTTAAAATGGATTATCCATTCCAATTCCTTTATTTTTTTTAAATTTGTGTTTATTATTGATTACATATAAAACTTTGACACTTACTATTATTACTCTACTTCTTTCATTTAATTTTATTCCACTTAATTTTTAATATAAATTTAATCATTTATTAATATTTTTATATGCTAAACTTAAACTATAACTAGACGAGATTAAATATTTATTTTTCATACATAATATTTTCTTTTAACTTTTCCTGAAATAGCTGCTTTTAAAATTAATTATATCGTCTACTATATATAATTCTAAAGGTTCATCTATTCATACATGGTGAAAGCTAACTTTTATAAGTATTTTTAATTCAGATAAATAAATTCATGAATCATGAAGCTATCTTTCAAAATTTGGGCTTCAAGCCCTAACCCAAACAATAATTTTTTTTCTTTTTTAGCCCTAAACCCAATTACACATTTTTTTAATTGGGTCTTGAACCCAAACTCAATATTCGGTCCAAGAACCGATTTGCTAACAAAAAACCCGGGTCGTTACAACATCTCTTCTACTAACGCGTCAATATTAGTTAATGGATAACCAACAAAAGAATCAAGGACGAAGAGAGGGCTTCAACAAGGGGACCCCTTATCCTCTTTTGGGGTTTTATTGCAATAATAAAAAAAACAATTCGTCTTAGAAAAAAATGTTTTATAAATAAAAAAATACATAAATCATATTTTAAGGTTTTAATTAATGAAAAATCTTAAGTTCCTTTCACCATAGGAAATATTTCTTGACGTAAAAAAGAACATATTTTCATTCAACTAAGAATCATATTATGAATTACAACTCATTTATTTGGTAGAATATTTCAGATTAAATTCCAGACCACTTGTTAATACTTCGGGCAAACAAAAATGAAGAAAGGATTTGTTGTACAATCAATATACAAATCTGATTCTCCGACGAGAATGTAGATCATTGCCAGCCGTATTCAATTTCCCAAGTGGCATTATTTTCACTGAAATAAATTCCATCTTCCCTCACCGACCACATGCAAGAATTATGGTAAGTCAAGCACCGTTTTTCGTCTCTGCCGACGGTGAAAGCATCAAAAGAAACTCTCTTCCGACCTATCCATCGAGCGTTGCAGAAGAAAAGCGTCGTATGAAAGAAGTTTACCTTCGTGTCCCATGTGTAATCCTGCCCCTTCAACATCGGTTTTTCACCGATGTCCCTGTTCTTAGACCTGCAGTGCAATAACAGATTGGGTTGGTTGGGTGGCGAATTAAGTAAAGGCAAATCATTTCTGACGTGGATATGATAGTTATAAAACCAATCAATCTTGGCAAAGGGAAGATGCAGGAGGGAAAACACGAGCAACAATTGGAGGGCAACGCTTTTTAGGTTGCCCATGGTGTGTGTGATATGTTTCGTGATCATCATACAAGGTTGGTTGGTATTTATATATTGATTTTGAATCTTACATGACTATTTTTAGATTAAAAAATAATGTCTAATAAATTTTGAGTTTGAATCGATCAATAACAAAAGAAATGATTGGCAGCTTTTTCGACCCGAAATTAGCCAATAATATTAACATAGAAAACAATCATTACCGTCCATGAGCCAAGAAAGATTGGTCCCGAGAAGAAAGTGCATTGAGATTACTTAAAAAGCATTAAAATCGTCAAGTTCTTTTCATAATCCTGGCTACGCAAGTAATCCAATTATGCTAAGTGAAAATGAATCAAATAAACAACATAACCATTAGACATTAATTAAACTCAAAATAAATTTAAATACCATCAAAAGAAATAAGGGATTCTATTATGACAAAAAAGGATTCATAGACACATCATTTGTTTCCAGTGAAACGTACAAAATTTATAATTTTATGGTGCATAAAATATAAATCTAATCTTAATTATTCGAAAAAAAAAATCTTAAATTTTCAGGAAAATTCTTTTTCACGGATCAAGAGCAAGTACTTTGATGCTCTAAACAGTAAACATTACACAATGGTTTTGAGGTCAGCCATGGTGTGATTGAAATGTGATATGTTTGTTGTCAGCAAAGAATTAACAAATTCGAATCCAATTAGTGCCATGCATTTTAAGAATTTAACAAATCAAAATTTCATGCATTCAGTTGGACCGAAATCAAAGTTTCATATGTATAATAGTGTTAAATTAAAGTTCATGTTTTAAACTGTACATCAAATTAAAATTCATATGTAAATTTGATGCTTATACGGTTATACCTACCGAAAACAAAGATTAACAAAAGTCATATTAAATATGCTCTAAAACCTAAACCGCCAAAATTGAACATGGCATTTTAGTTTTATTGGAAAAGTCTATTGTAATATAAAATAAATGAATCCACTTTCAAAGATATAGTATATGTCTTTTTCAACAAACTTGGCTGGCTAGTTGGTCTTCATTTATATGTGTTCGAGGAAACACAACAGTGTTTGCCTGCTACAATTCTAATGCAATGTTCAAAGCAATGATAAAACTGTTGCTGTTAGTAATAGTCCTTTTCTTGTTTGGTCCTTCCGCTGAATCTCAGCAGCCTACTTATCTCTCCCACGCCTGTCTAAACGCCACCACTTTAGCCATAAACAGCACTTACCAAGCCAACCGTGATGCCTTATTATCATTGCTCTCGTCTAATAGCACCCGTGCGTCTGGTTTCCACAACACAACTGCAGGCAGGAGCCCTGACATGGTATACGGCCTATTCCTCTGCCGTGGGGATCTTTCTACCAGCGTCTGTCGAGCCTGTGTCAACTTTGCTGCCACCGACATCTCCCAACTTTGTCCCGTCGATACAGCGGCAGTAGTATGGTACGAAGAGTGCCTGCTACGGTACTCGGATCGAAATATTTTTTCCGTTGTGACAGAAACACCTACATTTTCGACGTATAACAGCACTCAGAATGTGACTGAGCCTGAACGTTTCAACCGGCTAGCAGGGGTTTTGATGAATGAAACAGTACGAGCCGCAAATGAAATTACAGGTGGTAAAAAATTTGCTACCGGAGAAGTATTTATTTCAGCCTTGCAGAAACTGTACGCCCTCGCGCAGTGTACACCGGACTTATCCGTAACGGACTGCGGTAGATGTCTGCAAAGAGCAATAGGATATCTTCCGACCGCATGGCTAGGCGGAAGATTTATGAATCCTAGCTGTAACATCAGATCTGAATTTTACCTGTTCTATAATCTAACATCAGCAGTTGCAGCTCCAGGTTTCTCTCATGATCATTTATTCTTTCTTTTGTCCTTCTGATTTTTTCCAACTATCAGCCGAACTCTAAATGAAGGATCACAATTAACTGAGTTGAGAATATGTAATTCTGTCCTGTTTTTAACTAGAAGAAGAGAAACAAAACAAACTGAGCCAAATATTAGTACTCGTCGCAAGCTTATCAGCGATTTTCGGGCTAGTTCTGGTTTCTGCCTTCGGTTTCCTCATCTGGAGGATGAGAAACAATCAAGGTATGCACAGGTGGAGCAATCTTCACGGCAATCATTTAAAAATTCATTTTATATTCTTATACCTTTGATTTCAATGCAGACAAAGAAAACAGTGAAGAAATCCAATTACTTGACTTGGTAAATGAGCACACAGGGGAAACTTTTAGTGGAGAGAATGTGGGGAAATCTCAGGAGTTCCCTTCTTTTCGGTTGGATACTTTACATGCAGCAACGAATCACTTTTCTGATGATAACAAGCTTGGACAGGGCGGATTTGGTCCGGTAT
Organism: Hibiscus mutabilis; assembly: GCA_019671005.1. NCBI lineage: Eukaryota > Viridiplantae > Streptophyta > Magnoliopsida > Malvales > Malvaceae > Hibiscus > Hibiscus mutabilis. Next base: position 103,101 of record JAGYYJ010003228.1, read on the forward strand.
ACAAGGTAACCATGGCCTGGAATATATGTCTAAATTAGCTTTAGAACTACTCTATTTGAATCAAGTAGGTAAATATTTGAGAGATGTTACATAAATGAATGCAATTATTCCAGGGCACACTAGCTAATGGTAAAGAAATTGCAGTTAAAAGGTTATCGAGAACTTCCGGTCAAGGGCTTGTCGAGTTCAAGAACGAAATTATACTAATTGCTAGATTACAGCATAGAAATCTTGTGAAGCTTTTAGGATGTTGCTTGGAGAAAAATGAGAAGTTGCTTGTTTATGAATTCATGCCCAATGGAAGCCTAGACGTGTTCCTGTTCGGTTTGATCCTCCAACCTTCAACTAATTGCATCAATTTAGTCCTCGTAGCTTTCAAATAGTAATGAAAATGTATTAAGTTGTTTTCTCATTTATATCAGATTCAAGCTCTGCAGTGCAACTGGATTGGCAGAAACGATTCAGTATTATTAAAGGAATTGCCCGAGGCATCCTGTATCTACACGAAGATTCTCGTCTAAAAATCATACACAGAGACCTTAAAGCCAGTAATGTTCTGCTTGATCATCGAATGAATCCGAAAATTTCGGACTTTGGTATGGCTAGAATTTTTGGTGAAGATAGAAATGAAGAAATTACCAACAGAGTTGTTGGCACATAGTGAGTATACCATACACATTTTTTGAACTCATTGTCTTAAAACCAATCTTTTTCACGTTGCTTCTTATGAACTAAAAAACAGTGGATACATGGCACCCGAATACGCTATGCGAGGACTGTTTTCCATCAAATCTGATGTGTTCAGTTTCGGAGTCCTTTTGCTGGAGATCGTAACTGGAGAAAAGAACAACAGTTGCCATTTTTCCGAGAATGGTGAAAGCTTGCTAACCTCTGTATGTTCTTCTTCCCATGTTTCGTTTCCGAACAATCGAGCAAGTATACTAACCATGCTAATAGTTTTAAGCTACGGTTTTAGGCATGGAAACTCTGGTCAAATGGAAAAGGAATGGATCTAATAGACCAGCTCCTTGTTCCGTCGTGTGTGGCTTCTGAGGTGCTTAAATGCATTCATATCGGGCTATTGTGCGTGCAAGGAGACCCGGCAGACAGACCAGCCATGTCATCTGTGGCCTTCATGTTGGCAAGTGATACCGTACCACTTCCTCGTCCAGCAGAACCGACGTTTCCTGCTCGGCGTGCCGTTGCAGAACCAGCTGAACCCACCTCAAATGATGGGGTTTTTTCGATTAATGAGGTCACAATTTCAAATATGTTGCCTCGTTGATTTTATTACTGTCCGAAGTATTCTAGCTCATCAGAGATTTTGTAAAGGATTCTTATATTTTTTAGCTGAATTTGCATCCTTAAAATTACCACATGTATTCAACATTTTCATCTTCTGTCCTCTAATTATCATCCAATCAAATTACTAAGGCAACAAAATCTTATTCTACTATCCAAGACAGTAGCTTTCTTACAACAAATCTAAATCCAATCAATTTAAAACTTTCCGATCTAAATTAACTCACTTGAAGTGCGACGAATTCGACTAGTTGCAGCCTTGCATAGTACAGTGCCTACATGAAATGTTTTCTGTAATTCGTAAGGATTAGTTTAACATTGTTTTTTAAAAAATATGATTTAATATGTACGCAGTTTTGGCCAATTATAAAAGAAATCAAATCGAAAATCAATTGCGTTATTGAAATTTATTAGTACTTTTCTGTGTTCTGTATGTTGACAAATGCTGGCACATTGAATATTCCACTCCCATCCATTTGTTGAGTTTGCAACTTTTCTTCTTCATAGACTTAATATACATAAACAATTCGAAAATCAATTGCCTTGACTCGGATTTTCCTTAGTAAGGATGAGCGAATATTCAGCAATGGCGAAAACTGTTTTCATAAGTTACATAGCTGATCTCTCTTGTCTGATGGTCCAAGACAAAAGGATATAGCTTTTGTTATCGAAAAACTATGCATATCTCCACAGTTTTCATAAATCTGTTAGTAATACTACTTTCTGTTCTTAGCCCTGTGACTGAAGCTCAGCAGCCGAATTATCTCGACCACGACTGTCGAAACACCATCAGTTTCTCCGTAAACAGCACCACTTACCGAGCCAATCGCAACAGCCTCTTATCTTCGCTTTCCTCTAATGGCAACCGTGAAACCGGTTTCTACAACACAACAGCAGGCAGGAGTCCTGACATGGTATACGGCCTTTTCCTCTGCCGTGGGGATGTTTCATCTGGCATCTTCCAAGCATGTGTAATCATTGCCGCCCACAATCGTTTCCCAACTTTGTCCCGTTGGAATATCGGCGGTGATTTGGTACGACGAGTGCCTCCTACGGTACTCGAATCAAAATATATTTTCGGTTCTGGTTGAAGAGCCTTCATTTTCCACGAATAGCAGTCGGAGTGTCACTCAGGAAGTCGGTTTCAACCAGCTAGGCACGGCTCTGGTGGTTATGAATGTTACAGCAATCCGGGCTGCAAACGCACCATCGGGTTCTAACAAAATTGCGACTGAAGAAGCCCAATTTTCAAGTTCTCCTACGGTGTACACTCTTGTCCAGTGTACACCTGACTTATCGAGCTCCGACTGCAGTAGATGTTTGCAAGGAGCAATAGCAAATCTTTCAGATTGTTGCAACGGAAGACAAGGGGGAAGAGTGTTGAAGCCTAGCTGTACCGTCAGATACGATGTCGAACCGTTCTATGGTCAAACAGCGGTTGCGATACCACCTCCTCCAACTCAAGGTTCATCCTCACTGATCATCTATAAATTTCGATTCTTTCCCATTTTCCTCACTGAAGCCCTGATATTCTTACCAGAATATTTGATTCTGTCTTTATTTGATTAGAACAAGAGACACAAAACAACTCAAACTCGATCACAATACTTGTTGCAAGTTTATCGGCCATTTTTGGACTAGCTGTGGTTTCTGTCTCTGGTTTCTTCATCTGGAGGAGTAGAAACAATCAAGATATTCAATGGAGTAATCTTTTTGGCAAGCCTTACAATTTTTTTTTATATTCTTATGACCATTACATGTTGATTTTCTGACAGAACATCGAGAACATAGCCGAGGTCAATTAGTCGACATGGGAGAGGGAAGAATTCTCAATGAGCTCTCAACAGAAACTTTTCGTGCAGAAAATGTGGGGAACTCTCAGGAGTTTCCTTCTATTCAATTGGATACATTACAGGCAGCAACAAATCACTTTTCTCATGAAAACAAGCTAGGACAGGGTGGATTTGGTCCTGTATACAAGGTAATTATGCATAGAAATTGTGAATCGAGTATGTCAATATTTCGAATATGTCACGTAACTGAATGAATTATTCCACGGCACGCTAGCAGACAGTAAAGAAATTGCTGTTAAAAGGCTCTCAAGAACTTCAGGTCAAGGGCTTGTTGAGTTCAAGAATGAAGTCATGCTAATAGCTAGATTACAGCACAGAAATCTGGTGAGGCTCTTAGGATGTTGCTTGGAGAAAAACGAGAAGTTGCTGGTATATGAATTCATGCCGAACAGAAGCCTCGACGTCTTTCTATTCGGTTTGATCCTTAAACATTTAAATAAACAGAATGATGAAGATATAGTCATTTATTTTGCTCTTTTTTCTGCATTTATATCAGATTCGAAGCTTGCCGTGCAACTGGATTGGGAGAAACGATTCAACATTATAAAAGGAATTGCTCGAGGTATCATGTATCTACATGAAGATTCTCGTCTCAGAATTATACACAGAGACCTTAAAGCCAGTAATGTTCTGCTTGATCATAAAATGAACCCGAAAATTTCGGACTTCGGTATGGCGAGAATTTTTGGTGAAGATAGAAACGAAGGAAACACCAATAGAGTAGTTGGAACATAGTAAGTCTACATACTTTCTCTGTTTATTAAACTTTCCATGATATCATCTGATTTTGTTTTGATCTGTCTCCTCATTGTTTCTCGCATGATCTAAAACAGTGGATACATGGCACCCGAATACGCCATGGAAGGACTGTTTTCGATCAAATCCGATGTTTTCAGCTTCGGAGTCCTTTTGCTAGAGATTATAAGTGGGAAAAAGAACAACGGGTTTCATCTTTCGGAGAGTGGTGAAAGCCTGCTGACTTTTGTATGTTTGTTTCATCCTATCTTTTGTTTTCAAACATTAAATCAAATGTGGTAATAAATAATAATCTTGAGCCACGAATGTAGGCATGGAAACTATGGTCTAAGGGTGAAGGAATGAAGGTGGTAGATCAGCTCCTTGTTCCGTCGTGTGTGGTTTCCGAGGTGGTTAAATGTATTCATATCGGGTTGTTGTGCGTGCAAGCAGACCCAGCAGACAGACCGACCATGTCATCTGTAATTGTCGTGTTAGCAAGCGATGCCATGACGCTTCCTCGTCCAGCTGAACCGGCGTCTTATGTTGGACGCTTTGTCGCAGAACCAACCGAACCCAGTTCAAATGATGGAGTGTTTTCGATCAATGAGGTCACAGTTTCAATGTTTTCGCCTCGTTGATTGGATCATTGTTCAAAGGATTCTAACATATCAAAAGTTTATAAACCTTTCTTTTTCCGTTGAATTGACATTCATAAAATTACTACACCTTTTCCAAAATAAAAAGGGGAGATGTTATTTTATTTTACTGTTATGTGAATTAGTTGGCAAAATTTGGTAAATAATCCAAATAAAAACTAATATTTAGAATATAGGAGATGTTGAGGAAAATTTTGAGATTTATAACATTTTTTATAGTGTCAAAGGGAGAACACTATATGCACATGGCATTACTCTTTTTTTAATATGTATTTTGGGTAACGCCATTTGCACATGGCGTCTCCCCCCTTAGTGTCTTGTGACAGACTTAGAAAAATATATTAAAAAAAGGATGACGCCATTTGCACATGACGTCTTCCCCTTGACATTGTAAAAAATATCATAGATCCCAAAATTTCTCCCAACATCTCTATATTCCAAATATTCATTTCTATTTGCACTATTTGTCAAAATTTGCCGAATTAGTTGGTACGTTTGACTTGTAAGTTATAATCACCTTAATGAGTGTTAATTATATCATATGCCACAAACTATTACTTTTATTTTGAATTGATTCTTAAACTTTTAATCCTTTCAGATTCATCCTCAAATTATGACTCTCATTCTAAATTGATTCATAAACTTTGAATATTCTAATTTCATCCCCAAACTATGACCCTTGTTCTAAATTGGTTCCCAAACTTTTGAGAATTCTAATTTTATCCTGAATTATAAATATATGCAACATTAATTATCGTTTATGTCATGTTATATTATTGCATAATACATATCAACGTTTACATGACAGTTAATTTTTTTAATAATTTTATTAACAACGGATGTGATTAGAATACACCGATAGTTTGAGGTTAAAATTAGAATATTCAAAAGTTTGGGACCAATTTAGAGTTAGGGTCATAATTTGAGATGAAATTAGAATGTTCAAAAGTTTGTGGACCAGTTTAAAATAATAGTTATAATTTGGAGATGTATAGTGTAATTAACTCTTTATTAAAACAATATATGATTGATACATCTTGTGATTTGACGGAAATATTAAATTAAATAAATTAAACTTAATAGAGAAATCGTTTAACTAGAATGGTGACACGTGTCATCATCGTATTGGAGTTTTGAAATTTTGAATTAAATTAAAATTAGGATCAAATTAATATAATAGGTAAATAACATGGACTAAATGTATAATTTTACAAATTTCTGTTAACTGCCACATCACCCCTTGGTTAGTTTTTTAACGGCGGTGGTTAAAATATGATCAATTTAAAGTTTAGTGGTCTAATTGATGAATTACCTAATTCGGTGGTCAAAATAGGTACGCTTAAATAGTTCGGTGCTCAATTTACCCTAAAAGAAACAAGTTGGCTTACAAAGAATAGTAATATATATCTAGAAATTAGACTTGTCAATGCATGTTGTGGTAATCCAACTAAATAAATGCACTTTTTTTGCTATGTCTTAAAATCTACGCACCTTTTTCCAGCAAACTTGATTGGCATTTTATGAGAAACTCCATCAATCAATTAAAAACAGAAGAAAAAAACATACAGGGACCAGAGTTTTAAAATAATCGATCCTGTTTGTTGTTTCCTCCATGGAGAGACCCAAATTAACGTTTCAATATTCGAATTCTAACACTCGATTCATTCTAAAGTTCTTATATACATGCAGGTCATGTTTTCGATCGTAATCACGTAGCCAACTGCCACATTGAAAATTATTTATCTTTCCCATCCATTCATTGGGGACTCAACTCTTTTTCATTGTAGACTAGTATACACAAACGATTCAAAAATCGATTGGATTGACTTTGATTTTTTAAGGAAAACCATCCATTCCATAGTAAATTACTATAAGTGACTGGGTCTGAAATCCAAATTTATAATGCAGACATCACTTGTTTATGGTATACGGTCTTTTCCTCTGCCGTGGGGACCTCTCTGCCGAAGCCTGCCAAGCGTGTGTCAACTTTGCCGCCACCAACATCTACCGACTTTGTCCCGTAGAAAAAACGGCTGTTGCTTGGTACGACGAGTGCCAAATACGGTACTCGGAGGTAAACATCTTTTCGGCCGAGGCAGAACAACCTGCAATTCGCTTGCGCAATTCTCAGTATATCACCGACCAAGACCGTTTCAACCAGCAAGTGCAAGTGACGATGAATGAGACAGCAACCCTTGCCGCAAACACACCACCAGGTGCTAGAAAATTTTCCGCTACAGCAGCAATGGCCAATTTTTCATCAAGTTTTCAAACACTGTACAGCCTCGGTCAGTGTACACCGGATTTGTTCAGCTCGGATTGCTATAGATGTCTGCGATTCACAATAGAAAATCTTCTACCAGAAGGAAGCCAAGGAGCAAGAGTGCTGACTCCTAGCTGCAACGTCAGACATGAGGTTTACATGTTCTCTAATCAAACAGCAGTTGCACCTCCAGCTCCAGGTATATCCTCACTTTCCATTCATAATTTTATTTTTGTTCCAGGCTTATCCTTTTCGACCTTATAATATATAACCGGTCCATATTATACTTTCTGGAGGGAACGGGAACAGCCCAGGATCATGGCCAATAATTGTTGCCATTGTTGTTCCAATTGCTGTCATCATTTTACTTTTCTTCCTGGCCTGATGGCTGTTAAAGACGAGAACAAAGAAGAAGTACGATGCTATCGGGGCAGAAAATGGTAAAGGGCGTGGTTAAGTTTTTGTTCATCTTTTTAGCCATAACATGTGATTGCTCCATAGAATACCAGATCCTTTTGGCAAGCCATACGATTTTTTTATATTCTTATTCCCATCACGTGTTGATTTTCTGACAGAACATAGCCGAGGTCAAGTACTTGACATGGCAGAGGGAAGAATTCTCAATGAGCACTCGACTGAAACTTTTTGTGGGGAAAATTAGGGGAACGCTCAGGAGTTTCCTTCCATTCAATTGGATACTTTACAGGCAGCAACAAATTACTTTTCTCATGAAAACAAGCTAGGAGAGGGTGGATTTGGTCCTGTATACAAGGTAATTATGCATAGAAATTGCGAATCGAGTATGCCAATATTTCGAATATGTTTCATAAATGAATGAATTATTCCAGGGCACACTACCAGATGGTAAAGAGATTGCTGTTAAAAGGCTCTCAAGAACTTCAGGTCAAGGGCTTGTTGAGTTCAAGAATGAAGTCATGCTGATCGCTAGATTACAGCATAGAGATCTTGTGAGGCTCTTAGGATGTTGCTTGGAGAAAAACGAGAAGTTGCTCGTATATGAATTCGGTTTGATCCTTAAACTTTTGAGTAATAGATGACACCAATAAATAAACAGAATGATGAAGATACTGTCATTGATTTCGCCTTTTTCTGCATTTATATCAGATTCGAACCTTGCCGAGCAACTGGATTGGCAGAAACAATTCAACGTTATAAAAGGAATTGCTAGAGGTATCCTGTATCTACATGAAGATTCTCGTCTTAGAATTTTACACAGAGACCTTAAAGCCAGTAATGTTCTGCTTGATCATAAAATGAATCCGAAAATTTCGGTCTTCGGTATGGCGAGAATTTTTGGTGAAGATAGAAACGAAGCAAATACCGATAGAGTAGTTGGAACATAGTAAGTCTACAAACTTTCTCCGTTCATTAAATTTTCCATGATATCATCTGATTTTGTTTTGATCTGTCTTCTCATTGTTTCTCACATGATCTATAATAGCGGATACATGGCACCCGAATATGCCATGGAAGGACTGTTTTCGATCAAATCCGATGTTTTCAGCTTATGAGTCCTTTTGCTAGAGATTATAAGTGGAAAAAAGAATAACGGATTTCATCTTTCAGAGAGTGGTGAAAGCCTGCTGACTTTTGTATGTTTGTTTCATCCTCTCTTTTGTTTTCGGACATTAAATCAAGTGTGCTAATAATCTTAAGCCACGAATGTAGGTATGGAAACTATGGTTCAAGGGTGAAGGAATGAAGGTGGTAGATCAGCTCCTTGTTCCGTCGATTGTGGTTTCCGAGGTGGTTTAATGTATTCATATCGCTTTGTTGTGCGTGCAAGCAGACCCAGCAGACAGACCAACCATGTCATCTGTAGTTGTCATGTTAGCAAGCGATGCCAGGACGCTTCCTCGTCCAGCTGAACCGGCGTCTTATGTTGGACGTTTTGTTGCAGAACCGACCGAATCCAGTTCAAATGATGGAATGTTTTCGATCAATGAGGTCACAGTTTCAATGTTTTCGCCTCGTTGATTGGATCATTGTTCTAAGGATTCTAACCTGTCAAAAGTTTATAAACCTTTCTTTTTCCTGTTGAACTGACATTCATAAAATTACTACACCTTTTAAAAAATAAAAAGGGAGATGTTATTTTATAATCAATGGAATTAAAATACACCGATAGTTTGAGGTTGAAATTAAAAAATTCAAAAGTTTGAAGACCAGTTTAGTATGAGAGTAATTTTTTTTGTCAAAAATATGAGAGCAATTTAGAATGATGGTTATAATTTATAATATATGATCGGTACATATTGATAAAAGGAGGGTGTATTACGTAAATTATCATTGAACTTTACTCTTGAACCTAATTTAGTCACTGAAGTTTCAAAATATTCAATTTAGTCACTAAAGTTTAGATATTGAACGCTTTTTATCTATAAAGTTTATAAATTGAACATCTTTTGTCACTCTAAAACCCCAAACGATTGTAGATAGTGGTCGTTCAGTCTCAAACTTCACTAGTTCATGATTCTCTCTAGTCGATATTTCTCTTTCGCCGTCAAGTGGAGCTCGTTTCTTAGTATGTTGATCCTCTCGTTTCTTAGTAATTATCTTTAGAAGAATTATCTTTTGTTATCTCCGTATTTATAATGAAACAGAATATGGAATACAAATTCTATTTTTTTTTGCTGCTTATATGTATGCGCCAACATTAAAAAAATGGATTTATGGTTTAGTTTTTAGGATTTACGATTTAGTATTAAAGATTTAAGGTTAGTTAGTAGATCTAATTTTAAAGTGTTGGGACATATATAAAGACAAAAACACATGAAATTTCTATTCCAGAATTATGGAGTGTTTAGTTGAAATTAAATAATTATTTGCATTAAAATATAATGGCCAGGTTATCTTTAAGGCATAAAGTCAAAAAATACCCCTAACATTTGATTGAATAATCACTTTGTCCCCTATTTTTTTGGAGCATCTCAACCATCAATGTTTCATTTTGAGTCAATATAGCCCCTCTACGGATACAAATTGTTAGAAAACTGACGGTAAACAGTTTGAAATGACTTGATAGAATGATAAGTCAGTAGAAAATAATATTTTATATAATTTTATAAAATTAATTTTTGACCAATGTAATATTTTTTTCAAGTCAACATATTTGTCTATATGATATTGTCATGTCAGCATGCACTGTCATATAGGTTTATCACGTCATTTCAAATTATTTTTCGTTAGTTGATTGACAGTTTTCATCCGTAGAGGAGCCATTTTGATCAAAAAAATGTTCAGAGTTGAATTACTTCAGAAAAAAGGTCAAAGTAATTATTCAATTAAACGTTGGAGGCATTTTTAACTTTAGGCCTATCTTTAAACCAGGAGTATATATTAATTAATGAATGGTATAAGGTTTTAAAAGTAATCATTTTTATGCTTGTTACAAGGAAAGTACAACTGAAATCACCTCAATTTAACGATTCATAGCCTTTCAAACCCAACAAGTGATCCTAATGAAAAGCGGATTATGTTTATTCTAGGAGGTTCGGGTTCAATTACAATGTCTACAAGGTGTATGTGCATGTCAAAGGCTTAAGAATATCTATGAACAGATATTACCCATTGAGTCATCTACCCAGACTCATCATGTTGCCCTAACACGCAACCCATCGAGTTTCAAAAACTGTCAAGTAAAGGATCAAAGGCTTGTTTGGTACCGGTGCGACTAAAACTGGAGCATTCGTCAAGTACTTCTTAATCTTCTCTAGAGCTGCTTAACATTCTTCATCTCAGACTCCTAGGTTATTCTTCCTGAGTAATTTGAAGACAGGGTCGCACTTATCTGTCAATTGAGAGATGAAACGGGAGATGTAGTTTAACCTTCCCAGGAAATCTCAGACTTCTTTCTGAGTATGGGGCGGTGGTAGGTCTTGGATAGCTTTCACTTTTTCTGGGTCAATCTCAATCCCTCTTCTGCTCACTACAAACCCCAAGAGTTTTCTAGATGTGACTGTGAATATGCATTTAGCCGGGTTAAGCTTCAGCTGATACTTTCGTAGTATTTGGAATAGCTTTCTCAGGTTTTGAAGATGCTCTTCCTCGGTTCGGGATTTAGCGATCATATCATCCACGCATACTTCTATCTCTTTGTGTATCATATAGTGGAAAAGAGTCACCATTGCTCTTTGATAAGTCGCCCTTGCATTCTTGAGTTCGAAAGGCATCACCTTATAACAAAATGTGCCCTACATGGTTATAAATATGGTATTCTAAATGTATTCTAGGTCCATCTTTATCTGATTGTATCCTGAGAAACCATCTATAAATGAAAACCATGAGTGTCTCGCGGTATTGTCAACCAACATGTCAATATGTGGCAGATGGAAATTGTCTTAAGGGCTGGCTCGATTAAGATCCCTGTAATCTACACACATGCAGACTTTTCCATCTTTCTTTGTCATCGGTACAATGTTTGTGACCCATTCAGGGTATTTGGCAACTTCTAGAAAGCCAGCATCAAACTGCTTTTTTACCTCTTCTCGGATCTTTAACAGCTTGTCAGTCCTCATTCTTCTAAGCTTTTGTTGAATTGGTTTGCATTCCGGTCTCGTTGGCAGCTTGTGCACCACTATGTCTGTATTCAACCCCTGACATATCTTGATAAGTCCAAGCAAAGACGTCCTTGAACTCTTGGAGTAGGGCTATCAATTCACGCCTGGTTTCTGAGGAAAATGTAGTCCTGATTTTCACTTCATTTCTCTCATCCTCGGTTCTCAAGTTCACAACCTCTGTTCTTCTTGGTGGGGGCATAATTTACCTTTCTTCGTGGGCCAACATCCTTACCAACTCCTTAGGGACCTCGCATTCTGCCTCGTCGCCCTCCTCTTTAATTTTTGCTGAGACCTCGGGACATTCAAAATCTACCTTAGGATTGGATTCAGAATCATTCATACAGAAACCCTGTATGAAATGAGAACGAATGTATTGAGAATATGATGATTTTGAATGAAGTGAATGAATGTGAGTAAGAAATAAATGAATAAAGTAAATAAAATGTTTGCCATTTGAGAAAACGAGGAAGATATTCTTTCGTTGCAAACAAAAAGTTAACATAGGTGCCCTATACAAAAGATCCCAATTTCTTATGGGCAAAAACAAAAGGATCAATTCGGAGCATTACTCTGATCTGGCCCTAAAGACTACAAGTAGATAGCGTAGCTCCAGTTATCGAGAGTTTCCCCGAAACGGCAAGGACTAATGTTGGTCAACACGTTTCTGTCATTGTCATCTTCAGCTATCATGTTGATGGACATCCCTTCAAGTAATTCACTAAACATCTCTTTCTGATTAAGTATGTCATTTTCTTGAATTGCTTCCTCTAGTTTCTGTCATGTGCGGTCAATTCCTCCAAAGACAAAACATATTTTACATGAGGGAAAGACATCGGTCTCCATAGAATATCTTATTTCTTGAGTCTGGCCCTCATTTGTTATTCTTTTCTCCTATGCTCATCTCTCATTTGCTGAACACTTGGTTTGTAGCCAAGCCCAAAATGATCTTTCTTGGTGATGACGCTTCTGGCTCGCAGGCTTCCTTGCAATCTCCTTCCTAGCCCTCTTCCTACTTTGGCTCATCGGCCCAAAGTTTCAAAAACGGTCATCTTGGTATAGTTAGACAACCTGGGGCAAGGGATCATGTTACCTTCCGCAACAAATATAGCATTTACAAGTTCTAACGCTTGGAAAGAACATTCTGCAGCATCTTCATCATTTTGAATGTATGGGGCATCTGATATTACCGAGGCGATGATCTCTTGCTCAGCCTCTACAGTGACCAGCTTGCCTTCAATCACAAATTTTAATTTCTGATGGAGTGATGAGGGAATGGCTCTTGCAGAGTGAATCCATGGTCTTCCCAATAAACAACTGTAGGTTTGCTTTTTGTCCATCACCACGAGTCGATTGTGTACTCTGTCGGCCCGATCAACAAAGGTACCTCAATTTTTTTAAGTGCTCCCCTTTGGGTACCGTCAAATGCTCTTACGGAGTTATGATAGGGTTTCATGTGGGAATCATCTATTGGCAGCTTTTGCAGAGTCACCATCGGTAGTATGTTTAATGCTGACCCATTATCAATCAATACTTATGGTAACACATACCTCTTGTAGTGGGTCGTGATGTTGAAAGCCTTAGTGGACTCCATACCTCCCTCCGAGATCTCGTCATCGCTAAATGTGATGTGGTTGTATGCAGTGATGTGCCCTACTATTCTGTCCAGCTTAGACACAGAAATGTCACCGGTACAAATGTTTGATTCAACACATTTAACAATGCCTCATGATGTTTTTCAGAACTTAAAAGCAGCTTTAATGCCGTAATCCTTGTTGGTTGCTTTTGTAGCTGCTCCACTACACTGTATTCACTGTGCCTCAGGAACTTCAGAAACTCTTGTGTCTGAGCCTCAGTTACCGGCTCATTTATCTTTGGAGGAGACTCTTCGCCAAATATCTGAGCAGGACCGGTTGATGTACATTTTCCTTTATCATTCGCAGCCTCAACAAATTTTAAAGTTTCTGAAGAATAACACCTGCCGCTCCTCGTGAAGTGGCCTACCTCACTAACACTTTCATCTTTTTTTATCTGTTCATCTTTCTGTGTTGGCTCTTCTTCTGTCGTTTGTTCTTTCTCTTCACATGGTTCTGGCTTTTCTAGTATAATCACGTTAGCGGTATAATTCCAAGGAGTTTGCCGCATGTTCTTGAACGGGAACGTGGCTGAGGCTAAGATGATGATCTTAGGGGCCATCTTTACAGCTTCTCATTGAGATGAATTTGCTCCCTTTGATCTGGAAGAGACGACAAATGCCGTGTCTCTCCCATACTTGAGATTGGGGCTATCTGGCGCACATACATCTAACCCTTGCCTTCCTACAGACTCCGCAAAGAACTCTATCTTTTTACTTTCCATCAGTTGTTGAACCAATTTCCTGAATTCTTCACATTGCTGGATGTCATGCCCTCTGCCTTGGTGGAACTCGCAATAAGCTCTGCGTCCTTTATATACCACTATCATGCCTCGGTCAATCAAACGAGCCATGCATAACTGTTGGAACACCCATCGCAAGGGAGACTTAACTTCTGCCACATCCTTCTTAACCTTCCTGGCAGAGTACTCCTCGATAGCATTCACTCTATGATTTCTGTGATTGGGCAACGGGTTAGCAGCCACATTTGGTTCTTGAAATTTTAATACTCCAGAATTAATCAAACTCTGCACAAGCTTCTTGAATACGAGGCAATTTTTCGTGGAATGACCAGGGACACCGCCATGATAATCGCAATGTGTATTAGGATCATACTAAGACTGGAACGAAGGTTTGAACGGGGTAACATAGTACGGGCGGACCAAATCAGCTTTATGCAACTGAGAATAAAGCTCAGAGTACGAAACAAGCAACGAGAGTAAAGGATATTTTCTATTGTTCCATTTTCGGAGCTTTCCCTTCTCTTTGGTTTGTGTTTTGAATCTTCCCAGTAGATGTCTGTGGCTGGGAGACCGTGAAGTTCTTTGGAGCACTGTAAGTACTCGTTTGTTTACTTCATTCTCTCTATTCTTGTTGTATTTTTTAGAGTTATCTCTGCTGTCAATTCTGCCGCTCTTGATTGCTAATTCGAGAGACTCCCCGGTCCTGATCAAATCGGCAAAGCTCTGAGTTGTATTATTAATGAGGTGATCAAATAGTGTTCCCTTCAGAGTATTCACGAACAGGGGCTTAATCTCATGTTCGAGAATTGGTGGCTGGATCTAAGCGGCCACCTCTCACCACTTCTGGGCGTACTGTCGCAGACTCTCGTTGGACTTCTGTCCCATATTTTCTAACATGATTCTGCTAGGGGTCGTGTCTGTCACATGCTTGTACTGCTCAATGAATGCTTTCGAAATGTCCTTCTAGGTCTTGATATTTGCCCGACTTAATTGGGTGTACCACCAGAGTGCTGCCCTAGTCAGACTATCCTGGAAACAGTGGATTAAAAGCTTCTCATCCTTGATGAAGGCTGCCATCTTTCGGCAGTACATGGTCACATGTGCAGAAGGACATGAAGTTCTATCATATTTGTCGAACTTTAGAGTCTTAAATTTCGGTGGTAAAATAAGGTCGGATACTAGGCTCAAATCACTTGCCTCATTCCTTGGCTCCTCCGAGGCTTGCAGTGCTCTAAACTTTTCCTCCATGAGACGGAATCTTTCTTCCCATTTCTTTTCCACTTCAGTTCTAATTTTCTCGACCAAGTTCAGATCTGACACCTTTTCTTCATAGAATGCCCCTGCATCAATGGGTTGGCTTTCAAATGCCCCTGCCTGAAGACTAGCAGATATCTCGATAAGGTCAATATATACTCTTTTTACCGGACTTGGCGTCGTTGGTTGAACCTTTCTGTGAGATGTGATACCTTCCGGCTCTTGGGCGACTTCGTCTTTAACCTTTTCTTTCCCAAGGCTTTTTGCCAGTAATGCAGTTATGTCAGATACTATCACAGCTTGTGATTGAGCGATCTGGTCACTGAGGCTCTTCTTGGCTTCATCGAAATGTGCTTCCAAATCTTTTTGCCCTTTCCAAACTGACTATTTTGTCCTCCACTAATTTGTTTTGTAACCGAGTAAAGTATGGATGCTGAATGGTTGCGGCTTATATTGTAATTTAACTGCAACAATATTTACACTATTAATATTTTTGAAAAAATAGATGAATGTATGTATAATGATGCAAAAAAAATGATGCAAATGCCATGATGCAATGCAAGAATGTATGCAAATAAAGGTACTGATTCTGCTGATAATCACCATTTTGAGCTACTCCGGCCACCGCCAAGCACTACTAGTTGTCACCTACCATCGCCAAAAAACCCCTAAACAGAACCCCTTTTCTCGATTTAAAAGGCCAAAGAACCCTAGTTTCGGAAAATACGAACCATAAACCCCACTTTTTTTAGATTGAAACCATTTTTAAAACAAACCCTCTAAAAACGGCCGTCCAACTCACCCTTCATAGCTCGGAAGAACACCTAGAGGCTTGTCGTCGGACGACGGTCATCACGATTGAGGGTAAACTCGACTTCCCTTTTTTGTTTATTTTACTATTTCATGTTTGAAACATGCATGCAAAGCTAAAAAAAAGATGATACCTTTCTGGATTTTTGTTCAAAAATAAACAAGAAGATAGGATTTTTCTTATATTTCTAGTCACTCAAAAAACTGATGAATGTTCTTACATATTTTGAGTCTTATACTCTTCTCTGTTCTCTGATGATTTTTTGGTAAAAATAGGATATAAAATACATATATTTGTTCTGATTTGGTACTAACTAATCCTATTTTTTGTGTTTTTCTAGCAAACTCTGAGCGGTGGTTGGCGAACCGGTATGGTAGAGGCAGCATGGTGGAGGTGTCATTTGGCCAGACTGAATCCTAGCCGTTGGATCATATTTGATCCAACGTCTGTGATCACTTGGGGCACGAACGGTCATGATCGCTTCTGGTGGCTGATGGAGATGATGACACGTGTCGTATGATTATCTGAAAGGTCAGTGCGTGCACGCCACGCGCGTGTGGAAGTCCAACAGCCCCTGGAGTGAGCTACACACGCCAACTGAAGAGTCCTCTTGATTAATCTGGAGCCGTTGGATCAAGATCTAATCCAAAGGCCCAGATTGGGCTGCGCAAGAGATAAAAATAATTAGGGTTTAGACAATTGATATGTATTAGGGTTCTGTTAGGGTTTTGGGTTTGGGCCGATCAGGCCTTGCAATGTATTTTTGGGTTTTATAATGGACTGTGGACTCTGTTTATTTGGGTTTAATATTTTTTGGATTTTCATTTTAATTTAGCCCAATAATATTAATATTAATATTAATGTTAATAATAATAATGACAACAATACATGCGCATATAATATACACACATACAAACATACATACGAATATTAATATATTACACATTTTTAATTAATATCATATACGAACATACATGCATATACAATCATACACATAATGCACACACATAAAATATACATACATATGACACACATACACTATAATAAATATTAACACATACATAATACGTATAATATTCATGCACCCACATATATCACACACATTAATCATATATATCTAATAAACATAATATAATATGCATACATGCAATAGTATTATATTAATTATTAAACTAACATAGCTTAATACAATATTCATACACAGGATAAAAATGAGTGATTACAAACGGATAGTGCTCAGGACCTCATTAGCTACGTAAGTATGATAAGTCTTTTGGCCCTGTGTGTTCAAATACCTTTATTGAGAATTTATTGAACCTTTAATGAACCAATGCAGACTTGGAAACTATGGAAGGATGAGAGACCCCTAGAACTGTTGAACCCTGTTCTCAGGGATAATTACGCCAGAAACGAAGTCAGTAGATGCATCCAACTCGGGTTATTATGCGTTCAAGAAGATCCGGCTGATAGGCCGACGATGGCTACCGTTGTTCTCATGCTCAACAGTTACTCTGCCATACTACCAATGCCTAAAGAACCGGCATTTGTCCTTCACAGTAGAACAGATGGGAGGATGCCATGAAAAGGGCTTGAATCTGATCAATCTTCCAGTCAATCAATCCCATTGTCCACCAATGACTTATCTATTACTGAATTACACCCTCGGTATTCGGTAATCGAGTTAGCTATCTTCCAATGTTGAATAAGCTTTTGTTTTGCCATGTATGATTTTGAATGGATTGCGATATGTTTCGATTTGTCATACATTGTTGTTTAGATTTTATTTAGGTGAGTAGGTTGCGTTGGTGAGGGTGATTGTTACCGTTGATCGAGTTTGCGCCGTTAGTTTGGATTGTTGTATGTATAGCGTGAGGATTTATTTTCTTATTGTTTTTGCTTGAGTTCTGGGTGTATAATGTGGTTTGTTTTTATGTTTTAGGGTACCATTGTAATTTCATATTTGTTTTGGGTTTTTACTACTGTTTTATTGGTTTTTATTAATAAAATTAAGGATGATTATTTGATACTCGCGATAGAAACTAAACAAGCACCTTAATTTTAGTATTCAGGGACTTGATTTATGGCGTAGTGTTTAGGGGTCTAGGTTTGGTAGTTTAAAATTTAATTATTGTGAATAGAATTTAGGGTTTAGGGTTAAAATTTAGGGTTTATAGGTTACAACCTAAATTCTGAACATATTACCCTAAAACTTAAACTCTCACATATGAACTCTAAATCCTAACCCTAACCCATAAATTCTAAACTATTACCCCTAAACCCTACACACTAAACTGAGTCTCTAAACCCTAAAATTAAGGCGCTTATAAAAACTAAAAGTCGTCAGTGTATTGGATATAAATCCTAAAAATAATTATTTTACGAAAAAAATTCTTATTGTATTCGGTGGCGGAATTTGTGCACTCTAATTAGTGACATAAATATTAAAAAATAAGTTATGTCATCTCACCTTCTAAAATTGAGTGATTAAATTGAAAAGATTTAAACTTTAATAACTAACAAAAGAGTGAGAGTAAAACTTTTAAAATAGTCTCCGACTGTACACGTGTCGATGTAAAGCTTTCACTGTTCATGTCGTAGTCGCATAGCCAGCTGCCACGAAAATATTCAATCTTTTCATATCCGTCCATTGATGTGTATGTCCTCACATTTAAAAATTAAATTTAAATTTTAAGGTTAAAATTTATGATTAAAATTTTAAAAATTATAAATATAATATATTTTTTATAATTTATAATTTAAAATTTAATATTATAACTAAAAAAATAGTGTTAAGACATAATGAAAACACCGAAAAGGGTTACCGGTTTTTGTCGAAGTCAATGCATGCATCCCAGTAAATCAAGGCACTTTGATAATTGGCTATTGTCACGGACCGAACTTTTTGGATCGAGACATTAGCACGAGCAACAAATAGGGAGGTTGTGCGCAATGCAACGGGCTTGCCAAATGTGGCCCAGCACTTGGAGAAAGGCGTGGACCGAACCTTTGGGACCGAGGCATTGGCGCAAGAATCAGCCAAAGAGAGTTTGCGCGGTGGAACGGGCTTGCCAAGACCATCACACTTGGCCCGGCACTTGGAGAATGCTAAAGAGCCCGCAAGCCCACAAGACTTAGCCAAATCCATGGAGGATTCAGGAGGGTAATTTGAGTCAAAAGCATTATCCATTTATTTGAATATAATGTGTAGATAATGTTTGTGATAATTAGAGATTTGAATTTGAGATTTGATCAGATAAGATAAGATCAATCTCGACCTTCGATGTAATTTAAACTGAGCCGTTGGATGTAGGGGAGTTCAACTATAAATAGAGGCTCCCTCCTCACTTGTAAATCATTCAATTCACTTCACTTTGAGTAATACAAGAAGCATTTACTCTAAAACTCTTTGAGTGTTTTTTCTATTGTTCTTGGTTGTTCTTGAGTGTTCTTTCTATTGTTCTAGCTGCCAATCTCTTTCTGTTGTTCATTGATTAGCTTTCGCTTAGAACGATCTTTCGTTCGAGGGCTTCGAGGAGTGTTCGATCTTCCGGAGCGAGAATCCTGGTTGAGTTAGGTGTTTGTCGAGATATCTTCACCTAAGACCGTGACAAGGTACTTCAGGGTGACTTAGTCGACGTTTCAACCGAGAAAGCGACTAAGGTCCGGCACGATTCGTCTGGCAAAGGTATAGCCCCGCGACACAAGTGGTGTCAGTGACGAGGTCCATCGAATCCTGGAGTGCTGGTCGAAGCCGTTGTCGAGCAGGAGTACTCACAAGGCTGGTTGAAGGCTGACTTAGGCGTAGAAATCGACTGATTTGCGTCGAAGGCGTCTAAGGCCGCACGGATCAGCTAGAGTCAAAATCTAGCCCCGTGACAGTTGGTATCAGAGCCGAGCGGTGGTAGATGGTAGCTGGTAGCCGATAGCTAGGTTCCGTGATAGTTGGTACCTGAGCGAGTGGTGAAAGTTGGTATCAAAGTTGAGCAGTGATAAGTTGCTATCAAAGCCGGTAGCGGGTTCCGTGATAGTAGGCATCGGAGCGAAGTCTGGCTGATAGTTGATATCAGAAAGAGCCGTGAGAGTTGGTAACAGAGAGAGCCACGAGAGGTGGAATCAGAAAAGTGCCGTGATAAGTGCTATTCGAGCGAGTCGAGGAAGGGACTTGCGTTCGAGCCAGCTCGCAGTTGCAGTCAAGCGTGGTAGTGACTTGTGTTCAAGCCAACTTGCAGGTGTAGTCAAGTGTGGTGGGTTCCAGCTTGTAGTTGCAGTTAAGCGTGGTGGTGATTTGCGTTCGAGTTAGTCGAAGTGATCAGGGATCAGGCTAGTTCGTGGCAAAGTGGTGATTGTGATGGCACCAAAGAAGAAGACACTGACAATGGACGATGTAAGAAAGACACTGAACGAATTTGACGAGAGGAGCAACCGTCTTGAAAATAAGGTACACTCGAATCTTGAATTCATAACAGCTGTGGAGGCTTGGGTCGATAAACTCTTGGACTTCAAGAAGGAGGCCGAGGTGGTGTTCGAACAGCTAGAGCCAGTAAACCTTGAGAAGCTGGGTTCGTTGGATATTGAGATGTTAGAGTCTCAAGAAGGGTTCCAAGAGGAGGTTCAATGGGCTCTTAATGGCTTGGATGTGAAGATATCTGAGCGTGGCGATTCTTTAGAGGCTGCAGTGGAAACTCTAAGAGATGAGGCCAAAAAGACCCGGAGTGTTGTGGAGTCACGTCTTGAAAAGTTAGAGTCCATGGAGGGCAAGTTCAATGACGAGACGCAACGCATCCTCAACGAGTTGAAGGAAGTTCGAGAGAGTTGTGCTTGTGAAGCCAAGATGGTGGATTTGCAAAAAGCGGATGATTCTTCCAAGGAGGAAACCGCGAAGGAGATCCAAGAAGTTCTCAACTCGATGTACGAGAAGTTGAACCAACAAGATGATTCCCTTCAAGATGCAGTGGAGGCAGTGAAGGTGGAATTGGAGTTGTTGGGAAAGAGGGTTTGTAGACTTGAGAAATCCGAGGAGGAGGCCAAGCAGACCCAAGGTGTTTTCGAGTCCCGTCTTGACGAGGTAGAGTCCATAGATGACCAGTTCAAGGACGAGACACGAGAAGTTCTCAACAAGTTGGTGACTGTTCGAGGGAGTAATGCGAGTGAAGCTGAGATAGAAGCTTTGCGAAAAGAAGTGGATGAGCTCAAGAGGGAGCTGCTCAGTTGCAAGATGGCAATGAGTGAATGTGATGCGCTCAAGACCTTCTTAGAGGGATTTAGACCGGGGGCGAAGCTCGCAGTAGAGCAGGGAGATGCCCAGAGACTTTCAGAGGCTTTCGTTGTTGCCGAACCTCTGACCGAGCCCGCAGAATGCAAGCAGGCGAGTGTTGAGTCAACCATGCCCAGTTCGAGAGACAAGGGGAATGATGAGGCTAAGTCCGTGCCAGAGAAGAAGGGGAGCAAGAAGTTGAAGTGCTACTTCTGTGATGGTCCTCATTTGATAAGGGGATGTCCCGAGAAGAACCGCCTAGCTGCCATGGTAAAGACAGCAGACGAGTCAAAGGGTGAAGTAGCGAGACTTGGGGCGATTGCGTGTGTCAATGCCACCAAGCGAAGTGAGAGCCGTGGTTCGACTACGAGTACCAAAGTAGTCTAGCCAGCGATGAGACTTGGGGCGATTTTGAGTGTCAATGCCGCCAAGCAAAGGGAGAGTCGTGGTTCGACTACGAGTGCCAAAGTAGTCCAGCCAGTGATGAGACTTGGTGCGATAGCAAGTGAGGAAGCTGTCAAGCCGAGGGTAAAGACGAGGCAATTGAGGTGTTACCGATGTAAGGGACCTCATAAGTTGCGGAGATGCCCGTTTCGAGCCAAGTGGTCCGAGGGACAGGACAAGGCCAAGAGTAAAGAGCCTGTGAAACTTGGTTCCGAGTTATCTAGTTCTGCCAAGGTAAGCGGAGACCATGAGCAGAATGGGTTGAAGATGTCTGGGAAGGCTGGGAAAGAGCTTGCCGAGAATGTTCGAGTGAAGAACATTACTTTTGAGACCAGTACAGTGTCGAAGGGGGCTGAGTCGTCGAGGGACATAGCAACCGTTAATATGCCACCTATGGGCAAGGTGGGAAAAAAGCGAAGGACTTCGAGGAAGAAGTGCCGACGCAAGTTGAAGCAACTAGAGTGTTACCAGTGTAAGGGGCCTCACAAATTGCGAGATTGCCTGGATCGAGTCAAGCTATCCAAGGAGTTGGATGAGCCCGAAGAGAGCGAGGCTGCATCGCTTGATCCGATAATGTCGAGTTCTGCCAAGGCCAAGGGGGACCGAAAGCAGAAAAGGGTAACCATGTCCGAGAATGCTACCCAGGAGCTTGCCGAGGATGTTCGGGGAAAGAGCATCGCTTTTGAGACCATTGTAGAGTCGAAGGGGGCCAAGCCGTTAGGGGACATAGTAACCGTGGAGACACCACCAATGAGTAAGGTGGGAAACGAGCGACGAGCTTCAGGTAGGAAGTGTCGACGCAAGAGAAAGCACCGAACTTCAAGGAAGAAGGATCGATGCAAGAGAGCACCAAACTTCAAGTCAGAAGGGCGGGTGCAACCAGATGCAACGGACTTCAGGGAAGAAGTGCCGATGCAGAGTAACGCAACGGACTTTGTGGCGAAAGTGCCGATGCATACAAAGAACTTCGATGAAGAAGGTTCAATGCAGAGGGGGCCAGACTTCAAGGAGAAAGAAGGGCTGACCCATTTTAGAGTAAATGTGACCGAGGAAAAGGTACATCTCAAACACATTCCTAGTGTTTTTGGTTTTGATTTGCCATTGTTGATGAGCGTAGGTCAAGTGAGACCTAGTCTTCAGTGCAGGGGAAAAGAAGATTGGAAGAGACCTTTCAGAGTTCAAAGGGGCAAGCCAGAGTTGTTGCCGAATCTGTGAGTTCAGTCTGTGTTCAATGTTGTGACGACTTCCAAGTCTTTGCCGCAGGACCAAGCGGGTCTGAGTCAAGGTAAATCAGAGTTTGTGGGAGAGTGCTCCTACAAAGGAGATGTATCGAGAGGCGTGTTAGCACGCGATGTTCAACGACAGTTTGAGGCGAGGCGAGCAGTTCATATGGGGGAATTGCACGAAGCCGAGGCATCGACGAGTAATCAAGTTGACCCTGCCCAGGATCGTTCGAGTGCAGCGAAGAGGGCGTCGCTAAGTCAAGTGAGGGAGATTGTCACGGACCGAACTTTTTGGATCGAGACATTAGCGCGAGCAACAAATAGGGAGGTTGTGCGCAATGCAACGGGCTTGCCAAATGTGGCCCAGCACTTGGAGGAAGGCGTGGACCGAACCTTTGGGACCGAGGCATTGGCGCAAGAATCAGCCAAAGAGAGTTTGCGCGGTGGAACGGGCTTGCCAAGACCATCACACTTGGCCCGGCACTTGGAGAATGCTAAAGAGCCCGCAAGCCCACAAGACTTAGCCAAATCCATGGAGGATTCAGGAGGGTAATTTGAGTCAAAAGCATTATCCATTTATTTGAATATAATGTGTAGATAATGTTTGTGATAATTAGAGATTTGAATTTGAGATTTGATCAGATAAGATAAGATAAGATCAATCTCGACCGTCAATGTAACTTAAACTGAGCCGTTGGATGTAGGGGAGTTCAACTATAAATAGAGGCTCCCTCCTCATTTGTAAATCATTCAATTCACTTCACTTTGAGTAATACAAGAAGCATTTACTCTAAAACTCTTTGAGTGTTCTTTCTATTGTTCTTGGTTGTTCTTGAGTGTTCTTCGTTGTTCTAGCTGCCAATCTCTTTCTGTTGTTCATTGATTAGCTTTCGCTTAGAACGATCTTTCGTTCGAGGGCTTCGAGGAGTGTTCGATCTTCCGGAGCGAGAATCCTGGTTGAGTTAGGTGTTTGTCGAGAGATCTTCACCTAAGACCGTGACAAGGTACTTCAGGGTGACTTAGTCGACGTTTCAACCGAGAAAGCGACTAAGGTCCGGCAAGATTCGTCTGGCAAAGGTATAGCCCCGCGACACAAGTGGTGTCAGTGACGAGGTCCATCGAATCCTGGAGTGCTGGTCGAAGCCGTTGTCGAGCAGGAGTACTCACAAGGCTGGTTGAAGGCTGACTTAGGCGTAGGAATCGACTGATTTGCGTCGAAGGCGTCTAAGGCCGCATTGATCAGCTAGAGTCAAAATCTAGCCCCGTGACACTATGCATTAAAAGGTCACCATGAAAAACAGACACATTATTCAAATGTCTTAAATTATACGCAACTTTTCCGATCAAACTTGATTGTCATTTGATGAGAACTCCATCAATCAATTAGTAAACACACACAAACGAAGACCAAGTTTTTTTTAAAAAACAGTTTCTGTCAGTACGTGTGGACGAGGGAAAACAACAGTGTTTTATTCGCCAACTAAAATTATAACCGGTTAGCCCACTCCTTGGTGAGCCCCAAGTTAACGTTTCTCAATTGGAATTCCAACACTCGATACATTTCTACAGCCCTTGTATACATACGTGTAATGGAAGTGCTTTCTCCGTCTCGGACGTAATCACTTAGCCAGCTGCCGCATTGAAAATTATTTTTCACATCCATTCATTGTAGACTAGTATACACAAACGATTCAAAAATCAATTGGATTTTTTTAAGGATGTGTGAACCTTGTCATAACAAATTACTATTAAGTGAGTGGGTCTGGAATCCAGATTTATAAAGCATACCTCACTTTTTTATGGTATTCCAAGCCAAAAAGAAAGAAACCTTTTCCTTTTTGTTGGTGAGTGAAAAAATGTGTATCCTCAGAGCCTCGTTAAACCTGCTGCTGCTAGTAATAGTCATTTCTTTGCTTAGCCCTGCTACTGAAGCTCAGCAAGCTACTTATCGCCGCCACGTTTGTCCTAACACCACCACTTTCCCCGTAAACAGCACTTACGGAGCTAATCGCGATAGCCTATTGGCTTCGCTGTCGTCGAACGGCACCCGTGGAGATGGTTTCTACAACACAACTGCTGGCAGGAACCCTGACATGGTATACGGTCTTTTCCTCTGCCGTGGGGACCTCTCCGCCGAAGTCTGCCAAAGGTGCGTCACCTTTGCCGCCACCGACATCTCCCGACGTTGTCCCGTAGAAATAACTGCGGTGGCATGGTACGATGAGTGCCTAATACGCTACTCGAACTTAAACATCTTTTCCGCCTGGGCCGAAGAACCTTCGGTTGTCTTGCTTAACACACAGAATATCACTGACCAAGACCGTTTCGACCAGCAAGTGCAAGCGACGATGAGTGAGACAGCAATCCTTGCCGCAAACACACCACCAGGTGCTAGAAAATTTGCCGCTAGAGCAACAGCGGCCAATTTATCAAATATTCAAACACTGTACAGCCTCGGTCAGTGTACACCGGATTTGTCAAGCTCGGATTGCGATAGTTGTCTGCGATTCACAATAGGAAACCTTCGGAGAGGAAGCCAAGGAGGAAGAGTGCTGACTCCTAGCTGCAACGTCAGATATGAAATTTACCTGTTCTACAATCAAACAGGAGTTGCACCTCCCCCTCCCCCTCCTCCAGTTCCAGGTATATCCTCACTTTCCATTCATAATTTTATTTTTTGTTCCAGGCTTACCCTTTTCGACCATAGAATATACAACCGGTGCATATTATAGCTTCAGGAGGAAGCGATAACAGCCGAAGATCATGGCCGATAATTGTTGCCATTGTTGTTCCGATTGGTGTCATCATTTTGTTTTTCTTCCTGGCCTGTTTGTTGTTAAAGAGGAGAGCGAAGAAGAAATACGATGCTATCCGGGCAGAAAATGGTAAAGGGCGTGGTTAAGTTTGTGTTCATCTTTTTAGCCATAACTATTTCATTTCCTTGTCTTCCACACACACAAAGAAAATGACAGTCTTTGGTATTCGGTTGTGCAGCAGGCTATGATATTAGCACTGTAGAGGGATTGCAGTATGATTTTAGCACAATTCAAACCGCAACAGATAAATTTTCAGACGCTAACAAGCTAGGCGGAGGTGGTTTTGGTGATGTTTACAAGGTATAGTTACTTTCAATTCTGACACCTATTTGGCCCTATCTAACCCATCTCAAAATCAAGTCAACCTATTTTTATTATAAAAAGTTTACGGTTTAACATCATCCAATTCGAACCCAAAATTAGAATGAATCAAAATGATTTGATCAAGTAACACAAAATAGATGTGAAAGATATCATAACATATGTTTTAAATAACCAAATAGGACAAAATAAATATTTAAAAAATATAATTAATATTAACAATATTTAATATAATAAAATAATTTTAATATTTTATAAAATTTTGAACAACTTAATAATAAAATTATGTTGTCATTGTTCCAAAATGTAAAAATTTATGATTAAAATCGAATATATTTTGAGATTTAAATTATCAAAATTTCAATTAAATATTCTGATTAAAATGATACATAAAAATATAATAATTTAATGGATCGTTATGATATATAATATTTATTCACAGTTTATTAACTAATTAAAATAATTAAAAATAAACAATACTTTTTAAAATTGTTTAGTTGTAAAAATATAATTTCGTATAAATAATAAAAATATAATTTTTTTTCATAAACTATCATTTAATCATAAACATCATTACAACTAGTCACAATTCTCACACCAAAGTATACATTTTTAACTAGAAATGTTAGTTTTAGAATAGGGAAGGAGTTGCAAATGTTAGGATTCAAATCATATGTTCATTAGATGCTATTTCGAAACGTAGAAGTATGTATTAACTGAACTAATCTTTAATGCTAAGTTTAGGGATGACCATTTGACCCATATTCGATGGGTTATGATCAGATCCGATCTTATACGGTTGGGTTTTTTAAAGAAAATTTTGAGTTTGGGTATGATTTTTTTGAGGATAAGGTCAGGTCGGGTCGAGTTTGGTTTAAAGTGAAAAATATCATGCCCGACCCGAAATAATAGTTTAATTTTATTTTAAATATTTAGATATAATTGCTACAATGCCCCTCTCTTTATATATATATATATATATATACATATTTCAATTATCTCCTTATTTTGTCTAATAAAAATGAAATAATTATTATAATGTTCTCTCTTTATTTGTATTTCTTCAATAAGCTCGTTATTTTGTCGAATAATAATGAAAAATGATAAATTTTTATTTATGTTGGGTCGGATTTTTACTCTAAAATTCGGGTTCGGATCGTGTGGAACATCGTAAAATGTCAGATCGGATCGAGTTTAGATAGAGGTGTTAAAGTTTTAGGTCAGATGCGGATCGGCCAAAACTCGACCCAACCCGACCCATGGCCATCCCTGGCTACGTTTGGTTGGAGTATTAATTTTTTTTTTCTCATGTTTTAGTACACGAGATAACAATAAACTACTTTGGCTAAGTACTTTTTAGTTACTCACAATGTTTAATTTGAACAAACGATAATGAATGTATATCGTTTATTTTTAATAGATATTAGTCTCTAGAGTTTTTAGTTACTCAAGTTGGCTTCATTCAATCGAATATTCATCCATAATAATGATTCATCTCAAAAAGTTCATTCTCAAACCCGAACAACTTAAACCCAAAAATAATCTTAACTAAAATGACTAAAAAAAATTAAAATATTTGACTTCATTCAATCGAATACTCATCTAAAATAATGATTTGACTCAAAAAGTTCAATCTCAAGCCCGAACAACTTAAACCCAAAACTAATCTTAACTAAAATGACTAAAAAAAATTAAAATATTTGACTTCATTCAATCGAATACTCATCTAAAATAATGATTTGACTCAAAAAGTTCAATCTCAAGCCCGAACAACTTAAACCCAAAACTAATCTTAACTAAAATGACTCAAAAAAATTAAAATCCGAATTAAGCAGATCGACAACATCCAAAATCAACTACACAAGTTCAAAAAATTTACTTGTATTTGCTCAGGGTGTCCTTCCTAACCAACAAGAGATAGCTGTTAAGAGATTATCAAGAGGATCAGGGCAAGGAGCAGAGGAGTTTAAAAACGAAGTCGTATTGGTAGCTAAGCTTCAACACAGAAATCTAGTGAGACTATTGGGATTTTGCTTGGAAGGAGAAGAAAAGATACTAATCTATGAATACGTGCCCAACAAGAGCTTGGACTATTTTGTTTTCGGTATTTTTCACATACTTTTCATGACCTTTTTGAGGATCTCTAAGTTTGATTCGTTAAACATAAATGCTTGTTTTTGTTTAGATCCTGCAAAACAAGAACAATTGGATTGGTCGAGACGATACAAGATAATCGGAGGGATTGCTCGCGGAATTCTTTATCTGCACGAGGATTCTCGCCTTAGAATCATCCACCGCGATCTCAAGGCCAGCAATATATTGTTAGATGGAGACATGAGCCCTAAAATATCAGATTTCGGCATGGCAAGGATTTTCGGAGTTGATCAAACTCAAGGAACTACCAGAAGAGTTGTAGGGACCTAGTAAGTTGTTACATTTTTCGTAGGCATACTGGCTCAACACCTTCATTACACTGATTATTTTTTTTTTTGGTTGGACAGTGGCTATATGTCTCCTGAATATGCGATGCAGGGGCAATTTTCGGTGAAATCGGATGTATATAGTTTCGGTGTTTTAGTTCTGGAAATCATAAGTGGCCAAAGGAACAGTAATTTCTACGAAACAGACGGTGCTCAGGACCTCATTAGCTACGTGAGTATAATAAGTCTTTTGGCCTTGTGTGTTCAAGTATCCTTGTTGTGAACATATTGAACCTTTATTGATCCAACTCAGGCTTGGAAACTATGGAAGGATGAGAGACCCCTAGAATTGTTGAACCCTGTTCTTAGGGATAATTATGCCAGAAACGAAGTCGTTAGATGCATCCAACTCGGGTTATTATGCGTTCAAGAAGATCCAGCCGATAGGCCGGCGATGGCTACCGTTGTTCTCATACTCAACAGTTACTCTGCCACACTACCAGTGCCTAAAGATCCGGCATTTGTCCTTCACAGTAGAACAGATGGGAGGATGCCATACAAAGGGCTTGAATCTGATCAATCTACTAGTCAATCAATTCCATTGTCCACCAATGAGTTATCTATTACTGAATTACACCCTCGGTAATGCGAGTGAAAGGATGCATCATCATCCTCAACCTCGAGGTAGGTAGATAGCTATTCGTCAATGTTGAATAAGCTTTTGTTTTGCCAATGTATGATTTTGAATGGATGGTGATATGTTTCAATTTACCATACATTGTTGTTTTGATTTTATTTAGGTAAGTAGATTGCGTTGGTGAGGGTGATTGTTGACTGTTGATCGAGTTTGCGCCGGTAGTTTTGATTGTTGTAAGTATAGTGTGAAGATTCTGTTTCTTGTTGTTTTTGCTTGAATTCTGAGTGTATGATGTGGTTTGTTTTTGTTTTTCTGGTGTGAATTATAATTTTATACTTTGTTTTCAGGTTTTTACTGTTGTTTAGTGGGTTTTTTATTAATAAAATTAATTGTTTTACGAAAAAACTCTTATTGTAATTTAATGGCAGAATTTGTGCAGATAAAATTTTTCTGCCTCCTTTTAGTGTTTCTTTCTATGCCCCAACACTAAAATTTTAAACCCTAAAAATACACTCAATCCTAAATTTCGTAAACTCTAATAATAAACCTTAACCTTAAACTCTAAACTTATTTTTTTTTAGTGTATGAACATAAATAGGGCACCAAAAAAGGATATGAGATTTCTATTCAATTTGCACACTTTAACTAGTGACAGAAATGTTAATAAAATAAGGTATGTCATCACACCGTTTATGATTTAACTATCGAACGATCAAAATAAGAGTAATTCAAAACATTAGTGATTAAATTAAAAATCTTTAAACTTTAATAATTAAAATAAGTGTGAGAGTAAAATTGGGGATGAAATTTATAATTTACCCTAACAACCAAGAACGAGAAAAACGCACGAAGACCAAAACTTTTAAAATAGTCTCCGACTGTACACGTGTCGATTTAAAGCTTTCACCGTCCCTGTCGTAGTCTCGTAGCCAGCTGCCACATTGGAAAATATTTATCTTTTCACATCCGTCCCATTCAATATTCATTCACTGCGGACCCAACTCCTTATTATTTGTATAGTAGAGTACGGAAACGATTGAAAAAATTAGTTGTTGGAACCTAGTAAGTTATTACTTTGTTCATAGGCTATTCAACCATTAGTTGATGCATACCGATTGTTGAATGGTCTAACACCTCCATTACACTGACATTGTTCCTGGTTCGAAACGGCGGCTATATGTCTCCGGAATATGCAATGCATGGGCAATTTTCGGTGAAATCGGACGCGTATAGTTTCGGGGTTTTAGTTCTAGAAATCATAAGTGGCCAAAGGAACAGTAATTTCTATGAAACAGATGGCGCTCAGGACCTCATTAGCTACGTGAGTACAAGTCCTTCGGCTTTGCTGGTTCAAATACCCTTATTGAGAACTTATGAATCTTTTGATGAACCAATACAGGCATGGAAACTATGGAAAGATGATAGACCCCTGGACTTGTTGAACCCTGTTCTGAGGGATAATTACTCGAGAAACGAAGTCATCAGATGCATTCAACTCGGGTTATTATGTGTTCAAGAAGACCCGGCCAACAGGCCAACGATGGCTACCGTTGTTCTTACGCTTAACAGTTACTCTGTCATGCTGTCGATGCCAAAAGAGCCGGCATTTTTCCTTGACAGTAGATCAGAGGGGAGGATGCCATACAAGGGTCCTGAATCTGGTCAATCTACTAGTCAATCAGCACCATGGTCTATCAATGACGTATCCATCACTGAATTAGACCCTCGGTAATGTGAGTTAATGGATGCATATATCTACCAATGTTGAATAAGCCTTTGTTTTGCCATTGTATACATTTTTGTTGTAGTTCGGTAGGGGAGTTTGTGCCTATGATCCTGTGGGAATTCTCATCATTATATCAATCAGGTCCTTTTATCAACGCGCAATCATCAAATCCAGATTGTCCATGTCATAAGTTTACATATTTAAAATTTAATTCGCATGTTTTAAATTTACTCTACATCGGTTTTAATGTAGCATTCATTGCTCGATATAACGATTAAGGTTGACAGAATGATTAATACTTTCGACACAATTTTTTTCAGGTTTGAGACCAAATTTGGAATTTAAATTGTAGTTTGGGGACCAATTTGTTTCACCAATTTAATGCCTAATCCGACGATTAAGGTTGAGAAAAGGACTTGATTGGTATGATATTGATACTTTTAACACACAATTAAAATTTTTTGAAGTTTAAAAACCAATTTACAATCTAAACCATAGTTTGAGGACATCTGATAGAATTAACCCTACTTTTACTACTAAATGATTTTTGCTCAATCATTTGTGCCTCTTGCAACTTGTATACTAATTAATGAAGGCTGTGTTTAGCCTTTAAATGTCCTAAACCATGTACTTCCAACTCCAAGGTTTGTTATTAAAATAAAGATTCTTCGAATCCAACAACTGTCCCAGTGAAAAAGTGGATAATATTTATCTCAGGAGATACGAGTTCAAATTGCTTTGTCTATAAAATGTATGTGATTGTCAAAGGGTTAAGAATATGTAAAAATATATACTATCATGTAATCATCTTTGTACTATTAAAAAAATAAAAATTATTTTCAAAACAGAATCTTAATGAACAGGATCCGCCCTTTCGAAACATATGACATGTTTTACATGAAGTGTAATCAATTAATTACCTAAGCATGTCCAATGTTCTTGCTTTTCTGCCATTTTCGAACAAAACAGCTGTGAAGTCACTTTTTTACCCCCCATGTAAAAGCTTGTGGAATTATAAAGGTATAAAGTCAAAAAAACACTTCAACATTTGACTGAATAGTCACTTTGTCTCTTATTCTTTTTTGTAGCAATTCAACCCTCAACGTTTTATTTTAGGTCAAAATGACCTCTCTGCGAATGAAAATTGTTAGAAAACTGACGGTAAATAATTTGAAATGACTTGACAGAATGAAAAGTCGACAGAAAAAATTATTTTATATTTTATATAATTTATAAAATTATTTTTTATTGGTGTAACGTTTTTTCAAGTCAATACATTTGTCTATATGATACTGCCATGTCAGCATGCACTGCTATATAGGTTTGTCACGTCATTTTAAGCTATTTACCGTCAGTTGATTGATAGTTTTCATCCGCAGAGGGCTATTTTGTCCCAAAATAAAATATTGAGGGTTGAATTGCTCTAAAGAAAGAATAGGGGCCAAAGTGATTATTTAGTCAACCGTTGGGAGGCCTTTTTTAACTTTATGCCAATTATAAAAGGTAACCATCGTATAAACATTTGCATATAATCCGGCTTGTTGCCTGTAACATGAACAAAAATTCTCTATTTTTTTATTTTTATTCACGTCTCAATACTAAAAATCCAAATCATATGTCTTAACTATAATATTTAAATCCTAAATTCTACACCTTACACCTTAATCTTATACTTTAATTCTAAACATTAATCTTAAACCATAAACCTAATTTTTAAGTGCGAGATATAAATATGGACACACAAAAATACCTAGGATTTCTGTCTGATTCACAATTCCCAAAAAAAAGAAGGGTATTGGTGTGAAAAATGCTAACCATTAATCAATCGACAACTTACTAAAGCATTAAAAGCAGTCATAGATAAGAATCATTCTCCCTGAGTACCTCAAGCACTTAACACCCATGTTATTGCCCTAAAAAAGGAAGTGGACATGTTTCTTTCTTGACATTTGGTCTCTCTACTTTTCATTTGGTATGGCTGTTCAAAAATTTTGGGCCTATGCAATTTAGTAAAATGTGGCATTTAATTTATAATCAGTAACAGATATAATTTTTTTTCAAAAAAATTATCTTAATACAAAAAATATTATTAGATTATTCTCTTTAGCAACAAAAAATTAACTTATAAACATATAAAAATTAAATATTTTCACTTAAAAGTGTCATTCTTTTTATATGTTTTCTGTTTTAGATTATTGTTATATATATACACATAATATATATATTTTTTACAAATACTTAATTTAATTTAATTTAGGTTCTATATTTTTGGGCCCTTCTCTTTTGGGGCTCTGTGCGGTCGCTCCTATCGCGTCTGTCCAGAACCCCCACTGAATATGATAATACTTCGGACTCGGGATTAATGGGAGGAATAAAACCGTTTAATTTCAAAATTTGAAAGAAATAATACTTAATTTGATAAGTATATAATTTAACGGAGGATAAAACTGTCATTAGATAAAAAAAATATTACACATGCATGTCTTTTCAAGCTAAAATAAAAATTTTAATCTTAAAATCTTAAAACTCTAACCCTAAACTCTAACTTTTAGCTTGAACCCTAAATTTTAAAACATACAACATAAACTCCTAACTCGTAAAACCCTAAACTCCTAAATAACCTCTTGTAAAAACTTTTTTTCCTTGCCGTATATAGGATAATAACAAAAATCAAATAATAACTCCATAAAAAATCAAATAAAAAAACTTTAGATTATATTTAATTATATAGACCAACAAATCAAACCAAATCGTAATAAAGACGGAAACATGAAAAAAATGGTTTAATCACGATATTCTACTCATTGGTCGATCAATTCGGATCGGATTTTACAAATGCTTAATATGGAGCAACCCTCCCAACCCAGTTTTCTCATTCACAACGTAAAGATTCAAACTCATAGTCTTGCTTAAAGGACTTAACGTCTCAGCCCGCTAAACCAATTAATTATTGGTCGAAAATAAGAAACTTATCGTATATAAAAGAGGTTTATATATGATCTTTTTCAGAGTTACTTGTATGGATGATGACATGTTTTAGTTTATCTTTCATTATTACTTTGATTTTATCTACATGAATAGGTTGCGTTGGTGAGGGTAAGTAAATACAAGACTGGCTCATTGAATTTATATCAAATCTTTCTATGGACATTAATATCAAATCGGCTCTTTAGATAATACGTATTTAAGTGGCAAATTTGGAAATTCAAAAATAAAGTTTAAAATATATTTCAAATGAGTATATAATTTTTCTTTCAGACACTAAAGTGATTATTTTAAAGAAAAACTAACACTAAAGTAAACTTGTTTTTTTTTTTTCTTTTCAAAAATGGATATGCAGTTACTCTCCGCTGGGACTTCATGCATTATATATATATATGCGAATTTGGCTACTTGACTTCAAAGTTTAATTTTTTTCTTTCATCCAATTAAAAATCTGAATTTGATTTATTGATTTAAATTAATATTTAAACTTAAGTTTTTTTTATCTAAATTTCGCACTTATATTTATTTAATTTAAAATAACCCATTGAGTACATAATATGATGAATCTTAGTTATTACTTAAAATTTGTAAGGACAAGAGTATCCTCCCTGAATTATGAAACAAGAGACCAAAATCCAGTCAGGCTGTGGCTGCAGCCTGCGTTTTGAAGTTTTCTGCCATAACATTGTACTCGTAATTAGTAAGGGAAACTTCCTGTTTCGAAATTACACTCTACAGTACACTATACGATCATGTTTATGAATTTAATTTTTTTAATAAATCACATGTATATTTTATAATATATGTTTAAGATTCGTGCCTCTCCCTTCCAACAATATTATTTTAAAAATTTAAACTCAGAATTTTACAAAATAGATTATCGTTACATATTCAAAATTTAAAATTATAGAATATTATTAATTTTTAACGAATAATTGCACGAAGTAATTAAGTTAACTTTTGTGAACATGGAGCTAAGCTAGAGTTGTATTTTTTAGGCTTA
This sequence comes from Hibiscus mutabilis, assembly GCA_019671005.1. Lineage (NCBI taxonomy): Eukaryota > Viridiplantae > Streptophyta > Magnoliopsida > Malvales > Malvaceae > Hibiscus > Hibiscus mutabilis. The sequence continues at coordinate 137,760 of JAGYYJ010003228.1, forward strand.
AGGGTTTAATAAGTACTTAAACTTTTACAAAAAATCAATTAAGCTCTTAAATTTTTTTCGCACCCAATTAAGCCCTCAAACTCAAGAAAAAAAATCAATTTGGCCCTTTGACCAACGTTGACGGTTAAATAAGCCCTTAAACTTTTGTAAAAAAATCAATTAAGCCCCTAAACTTTTTTGCACCCAATTAAGCCCTCAAACTCAAGAAAAAAAATCAAATTGAAACTTTGACCGTTAAATTTAACGGTTTTTTAAAACTTTTTTGGCATTTGTCCCAACAAGATAATGTCACTTTTCATTTATAGGAATTTTTAAACTTTAATTTTTAAAAAATATATAAAAATCCGAAAAGAAATCTAAAAAATTCTGTAAAATTATTTTAAAAATATAAAAAATATTTTTAATTCCAAAATTTATTTAAAAATAATAAATAATAATTTTTCAAAAGATTAAAATATTTTTAAAAAAATTAAAATATTAAATATTATTATACAATTATAAAAAATAAATTAAAAATATAAAAATCTAAAATATATATTTTTTAGATTTTTTTTGGATTTTTGTATATTTAAAATTTTTAGATTTTTTCGGATATTTATATATTTTTTAAAAATTAAATTTTAAAAATTCTTATAAATGTCAAGTGCCATTATCCTGTTGTGACACATGTCGAGAAGATTTAAAAAAACCGTTAAATTTAACGGTCAACGTTGTTCAAAGGGCCAAATTGATTTTTTCTTGAGTTTGAGGGCTTAATTGGGTGCAAAAAAGTTTAGGGGCTTAATTGATTTTTTTCTTGAGTTTGAGGGCTTAACTGGGTGCAAAAAAATTTAAGGGCTTAATTGATTTTTTTGCAAATGTTTAAGGGCTTATTAAACCTGTAACCCTATTTTTTATTAACTTCGAACACCTTTTGAAGTGGATATATTTTTTATTAACCCTATTTTTTGCAAAAGTTCTAAATGCTAAACTTTAAACCATAAGATCTATTTTGAAACCTTAAAATCTAACCTCAACACTAAAACTTTAAATCCTAACCATTAAACTCTAAAAAGTAGGAGCTTGTGAACATTTTTTTGCAAATGTTCTAAACGCTAAACTTTAAACCATAAGATCTATTTTGAAACCTTAAAACCTAACCTCAACACTAAAACTTTAAATCATAACCAATAAACTCTAAAAAGTAGGAGCTTGTGAACATTTTTTTTACCCAGTGCATAAAATATTTTCTCATAATATATTTACCAAAAATTATAATAAAATATGAGTAATTATTTCATACACAGGCGGTGGAAACTAAAAGTTTTCACAAGCGCCTTAGTTTTAGGGTTTATGAATTTAATTTAGGGTGTACGGTTTAGGGGTGTAGGTGTAGAGGTTTATAATTTAGGGATAGTGGTTATAATTTAGGGTTTATAGGTTAAAACTTAAATCCTCACCATATTACTCTAAAAATTAATCCTTAAATTCTAACCCTTAAACCCTAACTTTTAACCACCATCCTTAAATTCTAAACCCCTACACCTTAAAATAAAACCCTAAACCCCAAACTAAAGCACTCGTAAAAACTTTTAGTTTCTACCGCCAACATATTAAATATAAATCTATAAAATATATCATATAACTTTTTTATACAACGTTTAAACTGCATCTTCCAATAAATATTTAAAATTGTTCGGTAATATTACTAAAACAACTATTTTAAATAAGTAAAAACTCAATCACAACCCATTATATATCTTCTTTACTAATAACCAGCAAATCTAATAGAACGAAACATTAATTTCCTTAAACAGAGTCAAAATTCAAATCAATTAAAAAATTCCAACTTTTTTATTGTCATTTGTGTTTATTTTATAATCTATTCTTAAACTTCTGATTGTTTCCAGATGAAAGTAAGACATGTGACTTAGTGTATATAAGAACATTTAATAAGGGCCTTGGTTGGAGACAAGTCACTTTTCCAGAGAAAACACCACCACCACCACCATCTCCAAATAATTGTATTCATGTTAAATTGTTAATAATATCAATTATTACACCAAGACAAAACATCCGTCTAATCAGAACAATTATACACTGAACTTTCATAACACAAGTTATGTCATCACACTTTTTATAATTTAAGGTCGAATGATGAAGATTAGAGTAATTCAAAAATTAAGATTAAATTAAAAAAGTTTTAAACTTAGTGACTAATATAAGAATGAAAATAAAATGGAGTGATAAACCGCATACGAAGACCAAAACTTTTAAAATATTCATCTTTCACATATCCGTCCCATTCATTCACTGCGGACCTAACTCTTTATTATTTGTAGACTAGTACAGTACGGAAGCGATTGAAAAATTAGTTGACTTGACTCAGATATTTCTTAGAAAGGATCGGTGAAGTTCTGCAATGGCGAAAACTTCTGCCCTTTTCAAAACCACCCGTATCATAAGTTCATACTTTTCACCTGTTCTAGATTTTCCAAGCGGAAAGAAAGAAACTGTCTTGGTAAGTGAAAAAATGGGGAAATTCAAAGCCATGATAAACCTGTTGCTGTTAGAGATAGTCCTTTCCTTGCTCAGCCTGCCGGTTAAAATGTTCAAAAATTTAGTGATCAATTTAGAATAAAGATAATAGTTAGAGATGAAATTAAAACATTTAAAAGCTGATTATGAATTTGTATTGCAATAGATAGGAGTGTTCAAACTTTGGTTTTAACCTAATTAATCGACCAAATAGAAATTCTTTTCTGTTAATCGGTCAGTTAATTTTAGGTTTGGACAGTTAACGATTAGTGATTTTCTCAAACTTGGGTTATCGGTTAATTTGGTTCGAAATCGGTTAATTAAGCAAAATTCGTATATATTATACCTTATATATTACATATATTTATTTTAGTCATTGAACTATTAAAATTATAAAATGATCATTAAATTTTTTGATATATTATAAAATGGTCATTAAATTTTATTAAATTAGCACAAAATGGTCATTAAATTTATTGAATTATTAAAAAATGATCATTAAACTCTTCAATATTTATCAATAATTTATAACGTGCAATCAATCAATGACCATTTTGTAATAGTTCGATAAGCTTAATGGTTGTTTTATAACTTCTTAAAGTTTAGTGACTAAAAAGATTATTTTAAAATAGTTTAGTGACCATTTGTGAAATTTACCCAAAATTTTATATAAAAAAATTTGGTTAACCGAACTTTTTTCGGTTCGGTTAAAAATTTTCAAAAAAAACTGATTTATTTACACTCAACAAAACAATTAAATAATAGATTTTAGTAATTCAGATCGATAGGTTAATCCAACCGACCGATTGAACACCCTTAATAGATACTACAATCCTCAATAAAGAGATGAACTCAAGAGAAGTCGCATCTACTCAAAAAAGAAGTCTTCTTTATCCATGCAATTCTAAAATTCTCTTATTATGGAACGATTCTTTTAATCCATTAAAAAATTCTGTTATTATGAAATAAATCTTTAAATTTATTTTATTTTATTCATAATATTAAAATTCAAATCATTTGTATTATTTAAAAAAAATTTAATGTCTCATCACAATAAACTAATAAAGTATTAGCGTATTTTTATTATATTTGTATACTTGTTACAAGGGAAGTACAATTGAAATCGCCACAAGTTAACAATCAATAATCTTTCAAGAACAAATCGATATTTCTTCTTTTGTAAGAATTGGACCCTACAAGCAGCGACGGGGTATGTGGGGTGGGGAGAGGCAATTGCCCACTAACCTCTAAAGATTTTTTTGTTCTTTTATATAATTTTTTAAAAATTTAGTTTATTTTTTAAATTTACCCTCCTACTTTTAAACGTTTATATTTTACCCAAATTCTAAGTCTCTGCCTACAAGTATATTTGATCATGAATACAACAATTTCTCCACCACATAAATTAAACATAGCATTGAAGTTTTATTAGAAAAGTCTATTGTAATAAGTGAAACGAGTTAACTTTCTTTGAATCCTATATATATCTAGAAATTAGACCAAGTCAATGGAATAGAAATCATGTGTTTATGTTTATGTCCTCACATTTAAAAATTAAATTTAGAGTTTATAATTAAAATTTAAAATTAAAAATTATAAATATAATATATTTTTTATAATTTATAATTTATAATTTAATATTATAACTCAAAAAAATAGTGTTAAGACATAATGAAAACACCGAAAAGGGTTACCGGTTTTTGTCGAAGTCAATGCATGCATCCCAGTAAATCAAGGCACTTTGATAATTGGCTATGCATTAAAAGGTCACCATGAAAAACAGACACATTATTCAAATGTCTTAAATTATACGCAACTTTTCCGATCAAACTTGATTGTCATTTGATGAGAACTCCATCAATCAATTAGTAAACACACACAAACGAAGACCAAGTTTTTTTTAAAAAACAGTTTCTGTCAGTACGTGTGGACGAGGGAAAACAACAGTGTTTTATTCGCCAACTAAAATTATAACCGGTTAGCCCACTCCTTGGTGAGCCCCAAGTTAACGTTTCTCAATTGGAATTCCAACACTCGATACATTTCTACAGCCCTTGTATACATACGTGTAATGGAAGTGCTTTCTCCGTCTCGGACGTAATCACTTAGCCAGCTGCCGCATTGAAAATTATTTTTCACATCCATTCATTGTAGACTAGTATACACAAACGATTCAAAAATCAATTGGATTTTTTAAGGATGTGTGAACCTTGTCATAACAAATTACTATTAAGTGAGTGGGTCTGGAATCCAGATTTATAAAGCATACCTCACTTTTTTATGGTATTCCAAGCCAAAAAGAAAGAAACCTTTTCCTTTTTGTTGGTGAGTGAAAAAATGTGTATCCTCAGAGCCTCGTTAAACCTGCTGCTGCTAGTAATAGTCATTTCTTTGCTTAGCCCTGCTACTGAAGCTCAGCAAGCTACTTATCGCCGCCACGTTTGTCCTAACACCACCACTTTCCCCGTAAACAGCACTTACGGAGCTAATCGCGATAGCCTATTGGCTTCGCTGTCGTCGAACGGCACCCGTGGAGATGGTTTCTACAACACAACTGCTGGCAGGAACCCTGACATGGTATACGGTCTTTTCCTCTGCCGTGGGGACCTCTCAGCCGAAGTCTGCCAAAGGTGCGTCACCTTTGCCGCCACCGACATCTCCCGACGTTGTCCCGTAGAAATAACTGCGGTGGCATGGTACGATGAGTGCCTAATACGCTACTCGAACTTAAACATCTTTTCCGCCTGGGCCGAAGAACCTTCGGTTGTCTTGCTTAACACACAGAATATCACTGACCAAGACCGTTTCGACCAGCAAGTGCAAGCGACGATGAGTGAGACAGCAATCCTTGCCGCAAACACACCACCAGGTGCTAGAAAATTTGCCGCTAGAGCAACAGCGGCCAATTTATCAAATATTCAAACACTGTACAGCCTCGGTCAGTGTACACCGGATTTGTCAAGCTCGGATTGCGATAGTTGTCTGCAATTCACAATAGGAAACCTTCGGAGAGGAAGCCAAGGAGGAAGAGTGCTGACTCCTAGCTGCAACGTCAGATATGAAATTTACCTGTTCTACAATCAAACAGGAGTTGCACCTCCCCCTCCCCCTCCTCCAGTTCCAGGTATATCCTCACTTTCCATTCATAATTTTATTTTTTGTTCCAGGCTTACCCTTTTCGACCATAGAATATACAACCGGTGCATATTATAGCTTCAGGAGGAAGCGATAACAGCCGAAGATCATGGCCGATAATTGTTGCCATTGTTGTTCCGATTGGTGTCATCATTTTGTTTTTCTTCCTGGCCTGTTTGTTGTTAAAGAGGAGAGCGAAGAAGAAATACGATGCTATCCGGGCAGAAAATGGTAAAGGGCGTGGTTAAGTTTGTGTTCATCTTTTTAGCCATAACTATTTCATTTCCTTGTCTTCCACACACACAAAGAAAATGACAGTCTTTGGTATTCGGTTGTGCAGCAGGCTATGATATTAGCACTGTAGAGGGATTGCAGTATGATTTTAGCACAATTCAAACCGCAACAGATAAATTTTCAGACGCTAACAAGCTAGGCGGAGGTGGTTTTGGTGATGTTTACAAGGTATAGTTACTTTCAATTCTGACACCTATTTGGCCCTATCTAACCCATCTCAAAATCAAGTCAACCTATTTTTATTATAAAAAGTTTACGGTTTAACATCATCCAATTCGAACCCAAAATTAGAATGAATCAAAATGATTTGATCAAGTAACACAAAATAGATGTGAAAGATATCATAACATATGTTTTAAATAACCAAATAGGACAAAATAAATATTTAAAAAATATAATTAATATTAACAATATTTAATATAATAAAATAATTTTAATATTTTATAAAATTTTGAACAACTTAATAATAAAATTATGTTGTCATTGTTCCAAAATGTAAAAATTTATGATTAAAATCGAATATATTTTGAGATTTAAATTATCAAAATTTCAATTAAATATTCTGATTAAAATGATACATAAAAATATAATAATTTAATGGATCGTTATGATATATAATATTTATTCACAGTTTATTAACTAATTAAAATAATTAAAAATAAACAATACTTTTTAAAATTGTTTAGTTGTAAAAATATAATTTCGTATAAATAATAAAAATATAATTTTTTTTCATAAACTATCATTTAATCATAAACATCATTACAACTAGTCACAATTCTCACACCAAAGTATACATTTTTAACTAGAAATGTTAGTTTTAGAATAGGGGAAGGAGTTGCAAATGTTAGGATTCAAATCATATGTTCATTAGATGCTATTTCGAAACGTAGAAGTATGTATTAACTGAACTAATCTTTAATGCTAAGTTTAGGGATGACCATTTGACCCATATTCGATGGGTTATGATCAGATCCGATCTTATACGGTTGGGTTTTTTAAAGAAAATTTTGAGTTTGGGTATGATTTTTTTGAGGATAAGGTCAGGTCGGGTCGAGTTTGGTTTAAAGTGAAAAATATCATGCCCGACCCGAAATAATAGTTTAATTTTATTTTAAATATTTAGATATAATTGCTACAATGCCCCTCTCTTTATATATATATATATACATATTTCAATTATCTCCTTATTTTGTCTAATAAAAATGAAATAATTATTATAATGTTCTCTCTTTATTTGTATTTCTTCAATAAGCTCGTTATTTTGTCGAATAATAATGAAAAATGATAAATTTTTATTTATGTTGGGTCGGATTTTTACTCTAAAATTCGGGTTCGGATCGTGTGAAACATCGTAAAATGTCAGATCGGATCGAGTTTAGATAGAGGTGTTAAAGTTTTAGGTCAGATGCGGATCGGCCAAAACTCGACCCAACCCGACCCATGGCCATCCCTGGCTACGTTTGGTTGGAGTATTAATTTTTTTTTTCTCATGTTTTAGTACACGAGATAACAATAAACTACTTTGGCTAAGTACTTTTTAGTTACTCACAATGTTTAATTTGAACAAACGATAATGAATGTATATCGTTTATTTTTAACAGATATTAGTCTCTAGAGTTTTTAGTTACTCAAGTTGGCTTCATTCAATCGAATATTCATCCATAATAATGATTCATCTCAAAAAGTTCATTCTCAAGCCCGAACAACTTAAACCCAAAAATAATCTTAACTAAAATGACTAAAAAAAATTAAAATATTTGACTTCATTCAATCGAATACTCATCTAAAATAATGATTTGACTCAAAAAGTTCAATCTCAAGCCCGAACAACTTAAACCCAAAACTAATCTTAACTAAAATGACTAAAAAAAATTAAAATATTTGACTTCATTCAATCGAATACTCATCTAAAATAATGATTTGACTCAAAAAGTTCAATCTCAAGCCCGAACAACTTAAACCCAAAACTAATCTTAACTAAAATGACTCAAAAAAATTAAAATCCGAATTAAGCAGATCGACAACATCCAAAATCAACTACACAAGTTCAAAAAATTTACTTGTATTTGCTCAGGGTGTCCTTCCTAACCAACAAGAGATAGCTGTTAAGAGATTATCAAGAGGATCAGGGCAAGGAGCAGAGGAGTTTAAAAACGAAGTCGTATTGGTAGCTAAGCTTCAACACAGAAATCTAGTGAGACTATTGGGATTTTGCTTGGAAGGAGAAGAAAAGATACTAATCTATGAATACGTGCCCAACAAGAGCTTGGACTATTTTGTTTTCGGTATTTTTCACATACTTTTCATGACCTTTTTGAGGATCTCTAAGTTTGATTCGTTAAACATAAATGCTTGTTTTTGTTTAGATCCTGCAAAACAAGAACAATTGGATTGGTCGAGACGATACAAGATAATCGGAGGGATTGCTCGCGGAATTCTTTATCTGCACGAGGATTCTCGCCTTAGAATCATCCACCGCGATCTCAAGGCCAGCAATATATTGTTAGATGGAGACATGAGCCCTAAAATATCAGATTTCGGCATGGCAAGGATTTTCGGAGTTGATCAAACTCAAGGAACTACCAGAAGAGTTGTAGGGACCTAGTAAGTTGTTACATTTTTCGTAGGCATACTGGCTCAACACCTTCATTACACTGATTATTTTTTTTTTTGGTTGGACAGTGGCTATATGTCTCCTGAATATGCGATGCAGGGGCAATTTTCGGTGAAATCGGATGTATATAGTTTCGGTGTTTTAGTTCTGGAAATCATAAGTGGCCAAAGGAACAGTAATTTCTACGAAACAGACGGTGCTCAGGACCTCATTAGCTACGTGAGTATAATAAGTCTTTTGGCCTTGTGTGTTCAAGTATCCTTGTTGTGAACATATTGAACCTTTATTGATCCAACTCAGGCTTGGAAACTATGGAAGGATGAGAGACCCCTAGAATTGTTGAACCCTGTTCTTAGGGATAATTACGCCAGAAATGAAGTCGTTAGATGCATCCAACTCGGGTTATTATGCGTTCAAGAAGATCCGGCAGATAGGCCGACGATGGCTACCGTCGTTCTCATGCTCAACAGTTACTCTGCCACACTACCAATACCTAAAGAACCGGCATTTGTCCTTCACAGTAGAACAGATGGGAGGATGCCATACAAAGGGCTTGAATCTGATCAATCTACCAGTCAATCAATCCCACTGTCTACCAATGAGTTATCTATTACTGAATTACACCCTCGGTAATGCGAGGTAGCTATCTTCCAATGTTGAATAAGATATTGTTTTGCCAATGTTTGATTTTGAATGGATTGCGATATGTTTCGATTTGTCATACATTGTTGTTTTGATTTTATTTAGGTGAGTGGGTTGCGTTGGTGAGGGTGATTGTTACCGTTGATCGGGTTTGCGCCGATAGTTTGGATTGTTGTATGTATAGCATGAGGATTTATTTTCTTGTTGTTTTTGCTTGAGTTATGGGTATATGATGTGGTTTGTTTTTATGTTTCAGGGTATCATTGTAATTTTATATTTATTTTGGGTTTTTACTACTGTTTTATTGGGTTTTTTATTAATAAAATTAAGGATGATTATTTGTTACTGCGGTAGAAACTAAACAAGCACCTTAATTTTAATATTTAGGGACTTGGTTTATGGCGTAGGGTTTATGGATTTAGGTTTGATAGCTTAAAATTTAGATATTATGAATAGAATTTAGAGTTTGGATTAAATTTTAGGGTTTATAGGTTATAACCTAAATTTTGAACATATTATCCTAAAACTTAAACTCACATATGAACCCTAAATCCTAACCCTAACCCCTAAATTCTAACAATTACCCATAAATTCTAAATTCTTACTCCTAAACCTTACACACTAAACTGAGTCTCTAAACTCTAAAGTTAAGGCGCTCGTGAAAACTAAAAATCGTCAGCGTATTGAATATAAATCCAAAAAATAATTGTTTTACAAAAAAAAATTCTTATCGTATTCGGTGCGGAATTTACTCTAATTAGTGACACAAATATTAAAAAATAATATTAAAAATATTAAATAAATATAATTATTTTTAAGTTAAAATATAAAATTTTAATTTTAAAACTTTAAAATTATAGCCATAGGCTTTAAAGTTTAAGCTCTAACATAAACACTAAATTAAATTTTAAACCTTGCTGCCTAAACTTCTAAATTCCTAAATAACTCACTTATGAAATTTTTTTTCGTTGTGGATAGGATAATAATCCCAAGTTTAAATATCTAAAACGAATCTAAAAATAACAAAAACCAAATTATAACAACTCTATAAAAATCTAAATAAAAAAACTTATAGATTATATTTAATTATG